>JAMKCH010085033.1:0-44179 GCA_023653785.1 Ophioderma brevispina
CTATTGTAAAGCTTTCCATCAAAAATATCCCCATCTGAAAGGATTAAGCTGAGAAATGTTTCTTAGGTGCATACCAATAATTGTAAAATTTCTAATTTCGTATAGGAGCAAATACAAAATTCAGCCTATGCTTTATATTGAAATATATAGGAAATCAAAATTGCTTTTTTTCTCTTTTAAGACATTTCTGTAGCCAAATATAAGGTAAGAAATCTATTGAGTGGCTAATCTATATGAAATTACTATTATGATGCAATATTTGGTTGCCTCAAAATCAAACTTGAGACCCACGCGCCCGGGCCCGGGCCCCGACAGGCGGCCTTTCAACCCCCCTTCCCCCTCCCCCGGAAATTTACGTGGGCTTGTCAGATGAAATGTTGTCTGCAATATATGCCAGCAAAACATCTAACTCGGAAAAATAAAAATATTTGTAATAGGCCTATACATAGGCCTACTGGATTTGCATATAGCATTTCTTCGACCAATTTATCCAAAGCAATATTAAAGACAATATACTTAATCCACGCAGTAACAGGCCCTACTGTTTTGGGGACTGATTGAGGGAGGGATGTTGCACGATAGGGTATTCTGTCGGGTTAAAGGTGCAACGAGAGATTTCATATTTCAGGTGTACCTAAAAAATAGAAAGTACTGATGTTTGCCCTGATGTAAAGCTTTCCATTAAAAATATCCCCATCTGAAAGGATTAAGCTGAGAAATGTTTCTTTGATACAAAAATTGTGAAATTTCTAATTTCGTATAGGAGCAAATACGAAATTCAGCTTATGTTTTATATTGAAATATAAGCAAATCAAAATCACTTTTTCTCTCTTTTAAGACATTTCTGTAGCCAAATACAAGGTAAGAAATCTATTGAGTGTCTAATCTATATGAAATTACTATTCATGACACAATATTTGGGTGCCTCAAAATCTCTCGTTGCACCTTTAATCTCTCCGAAGGTTCGTTATTCCGAAGGTTCATTATTCCGACCGAAGGTTCGATATTCCGAATCTTAAAAAGGGTTCGCTATTCCGATTCTAAAAAGAGTTCGCTATTCCGAATCATAAAAAGGGTTCGCAATTCCGAATCCCAAAAAAGATTCGTTATTCCGAATATTGAAAAAGGTAATTCGGTATTCCGACACCAAACACCGTGTTCGTTATTCCGAATTTCAAAAGATAGGCCTAAAGAGCGCTATTCCGAATTTTGTTTTTCACATTGGAGCAATGAACATGATTAGGATGCTTTGAAGCCGATGATGCTAAGAAAATATTTATTATGTATTAGTATTTTTTTATTTTCATATTTTGGAGAAAAACAAATTTCTCTGTTGCACATTTTAGTGGTTCATGTGATTTTTTTGGTAGGCATGATAACATTAAATCATAACCGCCATTTTCCATTTTTATCATAACTTTGCATCCAGACAAGTTGGAAATACAAATAAAAGTGTTAAAACATATCTTTTAAGGCACAAAGAATCTAACAATTCATTAGTCCAATGTCAAAAACAAAATTCGGAATAGCGAACCTCTTTTGAAATTCGGAATAACGAACACGGTATTTGGTTTCGGAATACCGAACCTTTGTCAATATTCGGAATAACGAACCTTTTTTTAGATTCGGAATTGCGAACCCTTTTTAAGATTCGGAATAGCGTACCCTTTTTAAAATTCGGAATAGTGAACCCTTTTTAAGATTCGGATTAGCGAGCCCTATTTTCGGAATACCGAACCTTTTTAAGGATTCGGAAAAGCGAATGCTAAAAACGCGTGTTCGGAAAAACGAACCTTCGGAATAACGAACCTTCGGAAAAACGAGAAGACCCCATTCTGTTGATTTCCCGGTGCAGCCATTTTCCCCCTGGCTAGAAGATATATCTTTGGCTTAAATCAGCGATTTTGGCAAAAATCTGCAGGGTTTTGGGGACAAATTTGGATTGTTTGTTCCCAAAAAAAAATCACTTCCCCCAAAAAATAACCCCCCCCCCTCAAAAAAGAAAAAAGAAAAAGAAGTCTGACGTCACTGGGTCCAGCAAAACACCGAGCTGTATATTTTCTGGGTGCAGCAAAACCGTGACGCGCCATGAAATGCGCATTTGCGACGGCATGTCTCATCGCAAACAAAATACGCGCAACTATGACAACATCAGATTCTTGAATCCGTAAACAACAGCGCACCGACATTACTTTTCTCCACATGGTAAGATGATGTAGATCCTAGTCTTGAAAAGAAAATGACGATTCCGTGGATCAGATATGAGAACGAAGTTAGGCCTACAGATTTCCGTAACTTGGTTTTGGTTTCGTACCTGTAAGCTATTTATTATAAGCGTCATGAGCGAAGGACAAAGCACGGACTGACTGACATCTATAGCCCAAAAGCTGCAGGCAGTACCTGTCGTAACTCGTACCTGTCACGAACAGAGGATTAAAAAAATAGTGTACACTCGACTCCACTAGTTCAACTGCTTGTCTATATATCTGCTATAATCATGCCAATATCTAGTTCTAGGGAAAGACTGACGTATCCACATGAGAGATCGACTGCCAGCATCCATCATGATGAAAAATCATCTCATAATGAAGCTGTGAGTGTGAAGTCCAGGGAAGCCATTAAACCACGCAAAGTTACTTTACCATCCATTGCCAAATTAGAGAACAACGATGTTGTAGCCCGTGATGCTGTTAACGGACGTTCTTTATCTCATGGCAGTGCCGCCAACAAACACCAACCTATTTCTGCTCACACACACAATCAGCACAAACCGTCAAAGTCTACTCATCATCCTCTAGACCGCCAGCATCATCCTGGCCACCACCATCATCACAAAAAGCGCAAGCCAAAGAAAGAGAAAGAAGGTGACGACATTACATTGAGAAAAATTCGCTACTTCAGTTGTCGTCCAGAACCAGCTCCACTGACTCTCTGTTTATCCTATCCCGGGGTGGATCTCAGCCATAAAAGACTCCTTGATGCCATCACTTCTCTGGGAACGATAGATGCCGAAGATATACAAAGCATCCAGTTTGTTGATATGAACTGTATTCTTGGCACGGCCGGTGTTGACAACAGATGGCTAATAACTGTCAAAGACTTCGACACAAGATATCTTCTGCTGCGTGACTGTGTCTGGATAGACGATGATCCCTTGCATTTTCGACTTCTTGATGACGTCAATATGGAAGACTATAAAGAGTACAAGCGACGTATGGCGACATTGGAGAGTGATGAACATGTTAGTGCTGTAGAAAGATTACTTGCACTGCATGGACAAATTTAACAATCTAACGATTTCTTATGAAATGTTAACATGAACTGGTATCAATACGGAGAATAAATGTCACATAAATTTTTAAACACAGACCTACTGTTAATTAAAACGATGTTCATCTTCATTGTCGTAAAGACGGATGACTTCAAGATTGGTTTTGCATTGTATGTGTTCCAATAATCTCGAAACAATTTTTCGCCGAAAACGTTCCCAACCTGATAATAACATCAAGGTGTCCGATATTTGAATATTTTAACACAAATTTATCGTTGTTTCGAATTCTTTACCGTAGTATTACCACGTTCTGACATTTTTGCTTATTTTGTTTTTATGGCAAGAAGTGGTTGGTTAAACCTTAAAGAACACTATCAGTGATTTGGCTAAATCAGCAATCGAAAAAATCCAAAATCAGATTTTTGCATGTATGCCAACAAGTACAGGTATCCTACCATACCCTGCAAATGATAAGACCAGAAGCAAACCTAATAAAAACAGGGACGCATCGGAGATTATTCATTACTGTCCGAACGGACACTTACTAAACACTAATTGAATGGGAATCGTAGCTTGGACACTGCCGTTTCTCTTTTCTGTCATTCCTACAGCTTGAAGGTAACTTTAGAGAATTCTACATACTTATCCTTCACTTTGAAGCTATTCCTGCAAATTTCAATATTTTTTCAAATCACTGATAGTTGTCTTTAATTTTAATGAATACCCTCCTAATTCTAGATTTTCTGAATCGGAGCACAGACTCATAGTACGCGAAAATTTATTCCCGCTAAAGTAACCGGCAAAAAGGTGTCAGCAGTAACAAACTGCAAAACGCAAACAGATTTTGAACTGGACGTGGCCTTGTGCAAGCGATAAGGCAAATGAAGTTAGTATCTTCCAACTCAACGTTTACAACACAAGTTGAGTATACAATATTACCATTACGCAAATTTTGCAGAACAACTCGATGCTTCCAGACGTGTTCCTAGTGTGTTCTCGAGGTGTTAAGAACCCTCCAGAATATGTTCTTAGTAACTGGGACCTGCAGAACGTGTTTTTTAGGCCTTTTCTATGGCTCTTTAGATTTGGGACATAACCCAACACCCCCCACCTAAAACCATTCTGGTCATGGGTTCAAAATCTGTTGCAATATTTTGAACACGTTGTGCAGAATTTGCAACGATCGATACATATGGAATTGGGTGTGTTTTTCCCCCCAGGGTCATCATAATATTGCAAGACCCCATCAGAATAAGGGCAAACTCCCTTGAGTGGGTGAAGGGGAAGGAGCAGTGGGATGACCACCCACCTCCCGATGAGGAAGCTACTGATAAAACAATGCCTCTTGCATGCTGCTTAACATGACAGAAAATGTTAGCCCAGGTCAGTCAACCAAAATTGAGATCAAGCACAATTACATCCATATGTCACAAGAAGCTACAGACCATGCAAGACTGCCAATATGGGGATACGCCTTACTGTTCAAATTGGATTCTGTGTATATGGTACCCAGCATAGCTAAAGTTGTGATAAGCAGAACATAACACATAAAACCAGAATTGATACATGCCGCCAATTCCAAAATATGATCACAGCGCAAAATATGACAAACATGAAAAACACAAAAACAACCAGCAAGAATTATTGTGATGGAAAGAGATCTGCTTTTAAAACCCGTTTTGAACTATCAATGGTGGGAGCATCACGATGTGGCGAGGGAGATTGTTCCACAGTGAAGGTCCTGCAGCGGCAAAGGCTTTGTCACATATGTCCCTCCTTGTACGTGGTAGGGAGAAGAAGAGATGTGTCAGATGATGAGCGAGGTCTGTTCCCTGTGATGGTCTGGCTTTCAGTGTTAATCTGTCGGTGAGATATTGTGGAGCATTACCCTTCAGTGTTTGGACACATAAGCATAGCTTGAAGAGTATGCTTTCACGACATGGAGCATGTAGTGCGTGAGCAGTGGACCCGGGCTTAATCACTTCTATCAGCAGAGAAATAAGTTTTGGCAGTCAGTTTGTTCTGGGGGATGACTGAGACGGTTGAGTTCCATGTGTGTTGTCCCATAAAGAAGGGCATTGCCATAATACAGTCGTGATAGAATTAGTGCACGTACTACTTGGTGTCTTGTGTCTTTGATCCAGAAAGCGGCGCAGTCTGTAAAGGTTGCGTAGTTGGCAGTTGGCGAAGAGATATAGCACTCACTTAAATTGGACATGGTCATTTAGTGTGAAGAGGATACCAAGGTTCCGCACATGACCTGATGGCGTGATGATATATCTGCCAATTCACTGTAAAGAAGTAATTTGTTGAACCCGCCGGCTACAGCTATAAGAATTTCAGTTTTGTTTTTATTGTTGAATCATTAGTTTGTTTGATTTAAACCGTCTTTCAAATCATTTATGCAGAGTCCACTTTTGCAGGGCCTCCTGCAGCATTGGGATCTTGGGATTGACGGAATGTACAGCTGTGGACCTCATCAGCATATATGTGAAGTCTAAATTAGGACTGCTGATAATATCACCCACGGGTAATGTGTAGATGTTGAAGTCAAGAGGGCCCTTAACAGATCCCTGCGGGACACCATACAATATGGAGTAGCAGCAGATATTTCCCTTCAAATATTCCACACACAGCTTGTCTTGACTTCAAATAACTCTCCCTACTTTAGAGCAGTGCCCCTAATACCAATTATTTTGATGTAGTTCTATACCGGGGGATCACACGCCTATAACCATGCCAAACAGCTGGAAAGAAAGTTAAACCATACAGCTACTGGATCTGTGGTAGTTGGATATGAGGATCAGGGGAACAAGAAAAAGACCCACCTGCTCTGCATCGTTTCTTCGTATCCAAATCGACTAAATCCAGCCAGCTGCAGAATCATAGATCGAGGTCTTCAATTGCATACTTGCTCCAATAATGGATATTTGTCGTGTTATTCATCTCAAAACATGTGCCTTAGTTGAGATCTTTATCGTGTCCAAGTATCCCCCTTTGTGAGGGCTCTTGGATTACCACTACAGTTCAGTACTTGAGACACTTCTACTCAGCCCATTGGTGTTTGCTTAAACTTTCCATGCATGTGAAACGCACTTTGGTTTAGTACCACAGATGCACCTGCGTGGGGGGGGGGGCGTAAGACTACTGAGCCTTTCCTTCCACATGGTGATTCCTATACCCTCATGAGTAGATTTGGGAATGATCACTGATCTCCAAGAAGCTTCACTCACCTGAAGCAGTTAGCTGCTGGTTCTTAGTTGAAGGGCGTGGTGTGTTCAGTTCAACCTTACTCTTGTGCTTCCTTCATGCACACATGCCGCCCCTGGCTGAGTATACAAGATGTACTTGACCCACACCCACGTTGACCTCGATTCTGCTCTCCTCGTGACCTGCATGCTGACTTTATCTCTCTTCTGACGATTTTTTTTTGTTTGTTTTTTTTTTTAACAAAACTACGGCGCCGACGGATGGGTATTAAGAAGCCTTCCAACTTCTACCCTTGCATTCTGCTCCTGAATTGAACACTTTGCACAGTTTTTGACTCAAGACTTCATCGATGTTCCCTTCCCATGGGACAGTCATCTCTCCATCCATCTTCATTTCCAATGCTGTCAGCCATCATCATTCGGGTGCAGATAACAGCAGCATTCCAAATTCTGCGATCCTCCGTGCATTAGAGATACCAGTTCTGAAGCAGTCCCGGTAGCATTTTTTACTTGATACTGGGCATGATTGGGGATATCCCCGTGCAGGCCCTTCTTTGGTCTCCAATGATTATCTCCTCTCCATCCTCTGACCATAATAATCTGGACATGAAGTAATCAGTATCTCCCATGAAAGTCATCATTTATCATCCGATCAAGCCTAATGAACTAGTCGTTAGCTGAAGGATGCTCTATCTTTAACTGTAACCGGGACTGAAACTGTCGACCTGGAGTCCTGGACTGAGAGCCTTCCTTTACAAATGTTAGTGCTTGATGTTGGTTAGGACTTGCAACATGTTATTTATTTGTGCTTTGGTCATGTGCTCACTCCAGGATATGTTTTGTACTCGCATAAGAAGCCTGGTGTAGGTGCCATCCAGTCTATCCTGTAGCTCTTTCTTCATGGTCCAGGTCTCAGATCCATATAACAAGATACTCTCTGCACAGGCTCTAAAGAACTTCAGCTTGGTTGAACTGGAGATACCAGATTGCGATAAGTGGTGCAGTTTGTTGCAGGCATTCCAAGCTTGTCCTTTGCATGACAGGAAGTCTTTCTTGCTGTCGGCAACATAGGGCCCCTACGTACTTGAAGTCCCTGACCTCTTTGAGTTGGGTACCATCTGTAGTGCAGATCGGTTGATGACCATCTTCCTCATTGACGGTCATATATTCCGTCTTCCTGGCATTTAGATGTAGGCCGACTTTGTCTGCAGCATTCTCAAGTCATGTTGTTAGATTTTGTGCATCACAACTGAGATCGGCTGTTAGAGCTAATCATCTGTGTGTCAAGGTCTGTGAGATACTGACTTTGGTGACGTCTAGAACGCTTGAGTTCTATACGTCACCAAAGTCAGTATCTCACAGACATTGGTGACGTCTAGAACGCTTGAGTTTTTATGGCGAGTCCTTTGTCGTTCATGTCTAGACTCTGTAATCAACCACGATTACAAAGAGATAGGGAGCAAGAGTATCTCCTTGGAGTATTCCAGTAGTTGCTAGGAACTCCTTTGTGGGCCCATCCATGGTCTGCACAAAGCTAGATGGGTTATCATACATGATGGCAATTGCCTTGACACGCTCATCTGGGACACCGTATAGTTGGCGAGAATATGCAGCATTACATCCCTGTTCACACAGTCAAAAGCCTTGGAGAAGTCTACAAACACAATTGAAGCTTTTCTCTTGGAAATTCTCAACTCTTGTATAATCCGTCTGAGGGCAAGTATCTGAGGCAGTGTTGATTTGCCTTTGCAAAAACCATTGTGGTTCTGTCTGAGAATAGGATCTATGTGAGGAGTGATTCTGTTAAGCAGCATTGTGTTGTAGATCTTAGAGGCCAGTGGTGACAGTGTGATTCCTCTGTAGTTTTGGGGTTGTTGGAGGTCGCCTTTCTTTTGTAGAGGAATGATGAACGATGTTGAAAAGGCAGCTGGTGTGTTTCCCATGTAGGTGTTGTTACAAAATTCTAACGGTTGATCATGGAACGATGTTGAAAAGGCAGCTGGTGTGTTTCCCATGTAGGTGTTGTTACAAAATTCTAACAGTTGATCATGGAATAGTGGATTCTTCCAGATTACTGTAGGTATGTTGTCGGGACCAGGCGTCTTGGTATTGTTCAGTTTCTTCAGGCAGATCTGAAGCTCCTCATAGTGAACGGTCCAGTTTGGATGGGAAGGGTGTTTGCATTCTTGTGATTGAAGAAATGTTCATCAAGGTTAGTGTTATTCTGAACTGTCTTGCCAAGTAGAGAACTTAAGTGCTGAAACCATGTACTCTTCGTTGTTTCACTTTTGATTCTTATAGGTGGGGCAGCCTTCTTATCAGTCAGCTTCCTCAGGGCCTCCCACGCAGCAGCATGCTTGTTTTCAAAACAAATTTACGCCACTGCACACTATAGAAAAAAAGAGGTGCCAAAGAGGTTCTAAATTTGCCTTCTATACATACATACATGTACATACATCATACATACAGGATTTATATAGCGCCCCATAAGGTTCTTCATTGAACCAAAAAGAAATTCTCTAACTGCTGTATAGCACCTTTAATGACTGTGTTGTCAGGAACCCTTTTGGGTCTCAGATTTTTAAGAACCATTTTTAGGGTTCCATTCTCAAACACTCAAAAATCAGGTTTATGGGCTGCCCAAATAAAAAAAATCTGATGAAAAGAGATGGTCCTAAAACAGTCTTTAAAAAGCCATGGCAAATTCGGCATACTGCAATGTGGCTGGTGACAGAAAAGAGATTTATCATAGAATGTACTTAGACAGCAAGATTCCTACTCACGGCGTAACCCACAGCTTAGTCTACTCCATGTGTACTCTTAGTTCTACTTCAAGGGTACCCCCTTCATGCATTATTGATGTAGTACCTACAACTAAGTACTTTCGAAGTACACAAGCCACTGGGTGGATAGCAGCTATGTTTACTTAGCAGTACCCATCCTATAGTGTACTCTACAGTTACCTACTAGGTGACTGACAGGTACCCATGTAAGTCACCAGTAGCGGAGTACCTCTGCAGCTACTCCACGGGAGTACCTTCACAGGTACTCTCCTACCGGCTGCCTAGTAGGCAGCACTTTGGACCATAGAGGGCGCTAAACATTCCATTGTTGTTATCAGGCGGTGGCGGCCAAGCCTCATTCATTATAGCAACTCACCAAAAATGTCAAAAGAAATTACAGCAATACTGAGTGCAAACCACAAACCAATTTGGGTGCTTTGATGTGGGTCGGTCATGGGTGTTCCCATGACCCACATACGACCTCGTCCTCGTTCGTTATTCATACAAAAAATCAGAAATACCCTTCCAGTGGAGTTGGTTCTTCCACTCCAATGGTTTGGAATAAGAAGATATTCCTTGACAACATATAAAAAAATTCAGAATTTTTAGGGCAAGATTTCGCGTTTCTGTGTTCAACAATGGGGACGTCTGAAATTTGGATTTCTTGGCCGCCCTCCCCTGGTTGTTATGACTTTATCATTTTCAGCTCGTAACATCTATATTTGAGTTGAGCATCACCCAAAAACCTATATATGACATATTGTGTAAAAACACATAACAATATTGTGACAAAAAGTTAAATAACGATAAAAATTTAATAAAATAATCACACAGAGCTCAAAGCACCTAGGTAGATGATTACCCCCAATTTTAAGGCTGGCGATGTGGTACCCCTGCAGGTGGTAACTCCGTGGCTACTTAAACACAGCTACTTCACAGGTCCGCCTCTGAGAAAGTGGTTGTGTATCAAAGAATGCGCACCAAAAGTTTACAACTCCACCTTTCCAAAATCTTAGCCTCTATTACCTGATGCAATGATTAAATTCTCAAGTACAGGTATAAATAACTTTCTTTTATTTCCAATACAAAATAAAGTTGTTCCAGATTGAACCCTTGAAATAAATAATTACATTATGAAAATGCTGTGAAAAGTGTGAAAACCAAAAAGGCACATTTTAAAGTGTATGTAATGGTGGTACAAGTGTAGTTTCATAAAATAGCTTATATTGGACATGAATGTTAACCCTTTCAACCCTGCCAAATCCTGTATAGGTTAGAACATGCAAGTCATATGAATTGTTCCTGCAGGTTATTTGAGAATGCCAGCGACCCATCTGACATGTCAGCAATTGCCGAAATTGACGCAATAAGGCCCTTGCACATAACGTAAATTGCGTTGAATGGCCGCCTGTTTTTGTTTGCCCCAGCTCATCCACGCATGCCAAAATATGCACCTGGTCAACCTGAACATTTTGAGATATTTCTGCAGGCGATTCCTTTGTATTTCCTGCATGCTTGGGTTGTTCTGGACGACAAGTCTGGCTAAGTTAAAGCAATATTAGCACATTTTTTTGAAGGGCGCCCCCAATTTTTCAAAATTTGGAATGTTTTTATTTTTTTCGTTTTTGGTGTTTTTTTGTAAACTATACCTGTGAATGGTTAAGCTCGAAAATTATCTATGGGCCAAAACGCCCATGTACGTGTCTATGCTCATCCATTAGTTGTTTTAATAGTTGGGGCAAGTCAAGTTAGAGGTTATTTTCTCGAGGTGGCACTATTTCATCATGCGACGGACTAACGTGCATTTCCAGCTCTGCCGTTAAGTCCAATCTGGGATCCCAATTCTAATTACAAAATCGCTTATTTTGTGATAATACGCATTTTTTAGCATTACTCTCGTTCGCGGTCTATTTTCTCCTAGACATTAAAGCCAAGAAATGTGCAACTATCAAATTTTGAAAATTGGGGGCGCTCTTCAAAAAATGTGCCAATATTGCTTTAACCTACTGACCTGTGAAAGTGCCCTATTGTCAGGACTAGGTTGTACCTAATCTAAGCTTTCAAATGTTGAAATCATGATGTCTCTAGCATACTGAACCCATTCAACTCTGGTAGATTCAGTTCACATAAGTTATTGGCTTTTGAGATGGCTTCCTAAATGACAACAGGTCATGAAAATGCATGATTTTGACACTAAAAATAAATCAGTCCTCGGACTGATTTGAATTCACTGTTGCTGAACAGGTTGGGCCATGTCCTACCCCTACCCCCCCTTCACAGTATAGTACTGCGAATAAGACCAGGTTGTCAGCTTATTCACAGTACGACAGCCCGAAGGGGTTATTGACTTATTTGCAGTACAGTATCGATAGAATAATAAAGTTAAGGATATCCCAATATGTTATTCCCCAACCTTAACTCTAACCTGAACCCTAAATCCTGAAGGAATTGTAGTATCAGGGTTCATTTGTTTAATATTTTTCTTGAGGAATCACACTGTAAAACAGCTTCATAAACATAATTTCTGTTATGACTGTTTATAATACTATCAACTCTGATTGATAGATTTTAATATCCCGCTTTTTCATCATAATGAATTTCTTCAACCATGAAGTAGTCCTCCATCATTTTCAAAAACCTTACATCTCTGTCATAGCGGATTCTACAAGAGAGCAAAATTCTGCTCTTTTGATTTGACTTGCTCAAATGAAGCAGTGTTTCTAAAAGTTGCTCAAATGTATCTTCTATATAAACAACATCAGCTCCAACTATATAATCAAAAATAGGAGAAAAATCCTTGTGATTTTGTCCCCAATCCAACTCCTTCACTTCAATATCAACACTGCCATCGCTAGTGGTATCTTAGCTTCATTTTCTTCCTCCATCTTTAAACTCTCATGTTAGGGAAGTTTTCTTGGATATTTTCCTGCAGAAACTCAGAGCTACTTTACGATCAGTTGCAATCACATGTGCACCTGTGTATGAGGAAAAGAAAAAGTTTAGAAACACTTGGTTAAATCTGTTTTGAGGGGGGGGGGCACAGTACAAAATGGTCTGCCTAGGAAATATGTGCTTTGTGCGCTCTGTTGTTGTATCATATCTTGCCCCTGTCTTTCACTAGAGCATCCTTTTTTCTACCGCTTTCACGTCCCTTCCTATTCACAGATCACAAGACCCCCCCACCTTCAACCTTTAATCTTGTGCTCTTGCCTCCCCCTGTCTTCGCAATTCCCCTCCTTACACCCCCGCTCCCACTCCCACCCCCCCCCCCTCCCCCATCTTTCCCTCCTTGAAATTTAAAGGAGAGAATTTTAAATTCATGGTCTTTAACAAATATCTTCTTTGAAAACCTAGATCGACATAACAGTTTTTTTACAATTAAATTTGAAAATCACACCTTGTTTTTTAATGCCTGAGCCCCACAGAATCAGGATTTCACAGCAATTCACACGTGTCACCATATCACACCGGCACCGCCAAAATGGTTTCTCATCCATTTATATTAAGTTAAATATGAGAGAGGAAGGAAAAATTACCGTTTTAATGTTTAACCATATATTATTACCATTATGTCTATGGAGCACTGCGGTGTATTTTATTACTCATAATACAAAACTACAGGAATGTTAGATGTAAGCGTGTGGGTTAGCATTTGAGAGTGGCTTGAATAAGAACCAAACTATGATTTGGGGAACACACAACCTTTACCTCTTCATGAAAGAATCAAATCTGATTGAAATAGTCCATCTTACATTACAATGTCAAGATTTCACTAACGCCAAGTTTTAGTACATACTCACCCAACAATCAGCCACCATACTGACCAATCCAGTCCCTGCACCAAGTTCAATGACAGGTCTTGCCTTGAAGATATATTTACTGCTATTTCCTCAAGATACTCAGCTAATACACAATGCCTGAAATGCAAGTTATTGGTACTGACAAATCATATGAACTCAAATGTGATGTATTGAATAACCAGTTCCTGTTGGTCGGTTTAGGTGTCTTTGTTTACGTATCTAGGATGCCAACAGAATCAATGCGAATGTGCAAATTACATAGTGGAAAATTCATATGGATTGTATTTGACACTTTATTCACTGCCCAGGTGGCTTAGAACAAAAGACACAGAGCCGGTAGGCAGGCATCTCAAACGCCAAAATGCTAACTTGCCGACATTCTTTTTTCAGATCCGATCACAAATTATGACTGAATTTTTGAATAATGGACAACTAAGATAAACATGTCCAGCAATAGTTTTAAGGGATCTATACAGTGCGTTTAAACTTCCGATTGAATAAAAAAAAAGCCCTTTCCCTGTGAATTGCCATATGGTGCACCATGCACCTGTGGAGTTAACCTCAAATATAAACATCACTGATCGTTGTTTATTGCATTTACTGGTGTAACCACAATCAGCTCTTTATGTAGATTTTGAGATTCCATGACGATGTTGTATGTGTATTTGCAGGAGATGGTATGATAATTATATTCCCTCAAAAACTTTCCTTTTTTTCACTATTTGTTGTTTTTGTTTCACATAAAAGTCGTGGTGGAATTGTACATTGATCAGAATTTGATTTATAAGCTATAAATGCATTTCCACATTTTTTTTATGATCTCTCTATTGCTGCTATCCACTTTAAGTGATATAACTGACACCATTGCTTTAAGAATTCAAAAATGGTGAAAAACCAATTCCAATTATGAATTTTTTAAATCAACATCTTTCTCATAACAAAACAGTCACTCCAATTTCACGTTCCTTGCATCGTTGCGTGCTTATCCATTTCTTTACACTGACAAAAACATCATTGCCAAACCACGGCAATAAGCAAAAACATCACAGGCCACAAAAAAAAAAAAAAAATAAATGTTGAATTTATTTAACAATGCAGTCACAAGTATCAAAGTGCTTTACATTTTTCCCACTGCACTAGATCGGTCAGTTGCCATACAAATGCCCAAGGTATACTCAATGGACTATATTCCTGACAACTCCCCATTGTGCACCTGGGTGGAGAGAGGCATGCAATGCAAAGTACCTGGCACTAGTGCACAACACCATTGCCTCCAGCGGGACTCGCAACCCTTGCCCTTGGGTCATGAGTCGGTCGTTTATCCAACTGGACCCTTGGGGTTATGAGTGAAAAACTGAAAAATTAGACATGGAGCTTAAATTTTAGTTTTGCAGTGCCTTGCCCAAGTGCAACAAACACTTTCTAACCATGTAGACCTCAATTCTATCTACTTAATGGTGAACAAAATGATTATTAATCTTGAAAATAAAACAATCACATAGATAATTGGTGTACTCACGGATCCCAGACTACAGCTGCCACACCAAGATCTTCCCATTTCTGTTTGAGGACACTAGTTTCCCAAACAAATGTGAACGGTTTTGATTCTTCTCTAAAAGCATGCAGGAAAGTAGGCCTGCAAACACGAGTGAAGAATTCAATAGTAGCCTGTCATAACAGAGGACATAACAGAGGACAGATGTTGACTGTGACAAACTGCATCTTAACTTGTCCAAAAATATATAATGGGGGTGGGGGTTCAAAAGGTGCCGTCAGTAAAACAAATGGAATTTTTAAAATAGCTAATATTATATTATTGCACCTCAGAATATTCATGAACAAAATTAATGCTATGTCATGGGGCTGATTCCTATTGCGCATGTTATTTCCCTAGGGAAAGAGATGTGGACTATTTCCTACAACTCGTCCCCCAGAGTCACAGTGAGGTGTAATAAAACAAATACTAATAGTTTATATCGGGAAATAGGGCACAACGTTTCCCTGGTTACGGTACGGCCCTATCAATCTAACCCTTTTGGTTCAGGGTGATAGGGCCCGTAGCCATACCTCGGGAAAAATAGTGAGCTGATTTTCCTCTAACCCGTAGGTATTTGTATACTACTCATAAAATACATCGGTTCCTTTTGGTGGGGGGAGCGCTTGTGTCGCCTTGCCGTCGCGGTAGTTACAGTACATTTAGCAATCACAACGGACCTCACATGGACCTTTGACCTTGGTATGTGACCTTGACCTCATAAACAAATGAGGGGATTCCATGTTGCACCTATGATTAGTTGGTTCTAATTGACCTTCAACTTCAAATGAGGGTCATGTTACATTGGAACACTTGACCTCACATGACCTTTGACCTTGGCATGTGACTTTGACTCATCAAGAAATGGGGGGAGGCAATATTGCACCTGTGACCCAAGTTTGGTTGAAATCCCATATCACAAGTATGAGGATATTACAGGCAAATGTTAACCCTTTCACAAACAACAAGACATCAAAAAAACAACAACAACATCAACAACAGTAGTCTAACCGTGGATTCAAGTGATCCCAATTGATCCCTATGTCTTCCTGCTTAGGGCAGGCCGACACAAAGCCCGAGCTATGTCTGACAAAAAATGGAGAATCGGTCTCTTGGCTATGATTGTGTTATGCTTTGACACTATGGGGCTGATATTTTTGGCATGAAGGTTGGGGAGAACAGTCTGTTTGTTATCAGGGTTGCAGAGTGACTAAAAAGGTCAAGTCATCTAGAGTCAATATGAACAGAAATTCCTTTGCAGACCAAATTGGTCAAAAGGACCTACCTAAGCACAGAACAAATTTGAGTCAAAGGTACAAATAGGTCAAAGGTTAAACATAGTGTCAAGGTTCACAAACAGGGGAAAGTCACTAGGCTCCTAGGCGTGCACAGGAAAATTTTTTGAGGGGGGGCGGACTTAAAGATGTGCGACCATTTGAGCCGAAGACCAAGCGCAGCGACCTAGCGGGTGGGGTCCAGGTCCCACGGAAGCTCCTGACGGTTTTAGGGTTTTCAAGGACCTGCAAAAACTGATTTTTGACTATTTTTGCCAGACACTTTTTGGATCCGCATTTGCATGAAAAAAATTAAATAAATGTACCATGTTGCCTCTTCTTTTTTTCTCCTTTTCTTTTACATCTTTTTCTTTATACCATTCCTCTTTCGATTCATCTTTTTCTTGAGAACTTTGAGGGGGCTTTAGCCCCAAGCCCCCTGGGACGCCAGTGAGTCTAAATAGATGAATACTATCTCTTAACACCAATGCCTGCAGGCTGTTTCATGGTAATGGTTTTAGAAATCAACATGAACACTTTTTTTTTGCGATTACAAAAAATAAAAACACAAGAACTTGGAGACACGAGTTGGGAGGTGCTAAATCCAAAATGAAACATACCTGAATAAAACACAGGCACTGCACCACTTCAGCAGGATATCAATACATGGTGAATCATCAGTGGATAATGTGGCTTTGTCTTTTGCCATCAAAACTCATTTTGAAGGCATTCTGTGACACACCCATTATCTTCCTTTGAGGTTTGGAGTGGGCTAAGCTGGCTAACAAGTGGATCTTCACAAGTTGTAGTCTTGGATGGACCTGACATGACACTTAGGAAATACAGTTTAAGTACAACAAGTCTGGTGATAGTTTGTAGCTGTACTGGTGCAATCATGAAGATCAGTTCTTGTGTGCTGTTGGTCTATGAATCCAGTTAATTATGATGAATCTGTGTGATAAGAACATTTGACACTAAGTCAAAGATGCAATTTATGCACTTGGCAAACAAAAACTTAATGAAATCAATTGGTTACAAAAATAGCACTTAGAAAGCACTTTCTGAGGTTGAAGTAACCCAATTGGGCAGGTAAAATGGGCTTACTGTATTTTGCGAAACGAAACAGAACTCCCACTGGATTACACACTTTATTCCGTTATGCACGTTATGCATGCATGACGGAATTAGAGAATAAAAGATGAGATTTTTTGTTTTGGCCATCTTAGATGGTGTCATAATGGATGAGCATCCAATATTTAGAATTGTGTAATTTTTGCTTTTTATCGACATAATTTATTTGTCAAAAATATTCTAACATCATTCTTTTTTATTCATTTAAATAATTGCACCCCTCTTGAAAACAAATGTTTCAATCCAAGAAACCAAAGTCATCGCGCGGTGATCGTCACGCTGCGTAAATTGCATTTGCGTACCAACGCGAAATGCACGATGCAGTATAAACGCGCCGCTTGCGCGTGTCATATATTCCACTACACCGCGTAATTGCTGCACGCACTATCCATCTATTACCCAGTAATGGATGGGCGGAGCATTGACTTAATCCAATCAAATTTCTTGTTAACATGATAAACCACGCCCACTGAATAAGAATAAAGCGTGTAATCCAATGGGAGTTCTGTTTCGTTTCGCAAAATACAGTAAGCCGGTAAAATGCAGTATTGGCAACACTGCTGAGCAGTAATACAAGTTTCATTTCATAACTCTATGCTTAAAAAGGTCCATGGCCCGATCACTAATAGCCTCGTCCCCAGGGACCCCAGATTTTACCGGAAGTGGTCAAAATTTTGGTATCAGAAGAAAGCTACTATTTTTCTCATTTACCCTGTGAAATCTTAGGGCTAAAGGATGTTTGCCATTGTTTGGTTTGCAGGCGCGGATCCAGGGAGGGGGCGGAGGGGGCTCGCGCCTCCCGGTAATTCTGCAAATTCTTGCAAAATCAGCCCATTTTGAGCTATTTTGGACCAGTTACAGCCTTTCAGCCCCCGGTAATTTTGATGTTTTTCAAATCCTGGATCCGCCCCTGGTTTGGATGTTATGAGTGAAATATGCCCCATTATGGTCGACCAATAATAATTTTACACAGTACTCTATGGGGATTACAAAATCACATTTTTAGCTCTAACTTAAAAACGGGTTGAAATATCGGTGCGAAACTTTACAGATGGGGTTTTGGGGTGAAGGCCATTCTATCAAGATGAAAAATTTATTGATTTAAATGGGGCCATCCCCTTTAATGCATACTGGTAAGGCACAAACTGCCACAAGACAAGACAGTTTTTTTTGGTGCAGTGGCATTTACGCCACGGTTAGAATATTTCAAACAAGAGGCAGCGTACTCCCAATTTATACAGAACTGTCGCCAGGAAAAAAAATATGATGGTGAGGCTTGCTGCATAGGGCAGAATTGACTTTTGAGAAAAAAAATCAAAATTATCAGGTTGGGATTCTGCATTTCATCCTTAATATATTTGTACTTCTTAGAAAAGCTTAGAAACATACTTGATTGAAACAAAATCAAGAATCTAATGCATTTAAAAGCACAAAAATGCCAGCGAAACATCAAAATGTAATAGAATTCTGCACCTTCGCGAAGCGTGACAAATTCGCATCGAGGAGAGAAATCGCTTCAAGGCTCAAGTCACTGTCAAGCATCATTTTTGCGATCAAAAACACAAAATTAGTTTTAAAGGCACCATTAGCATGATTAGCAAGAGAAAAAACTCTCCATCACTACTGAATAGTATGTTTTAATTAAATTTTAAATACAACTGCACAATTTTACTCTCTAAAATTTAGCATTTCCTCACCAAATTCCAACAAAGGTCAAAGCGTTACTTACATTACAGAGTGACTAGACTCAGCTTCCAGTCTGTCTGATCTAAATATCATTCAGACTGGGTTTGACGGCCATTGAAGAAGTGGCGAAAGAGGACCTATCAGACAAAAATCTTGTATATTTATACAATTGCCGCAATACTTGTACCAACCTGTGCGATCTTCTTCTTGTATTCCTCTCATCCTTTGTATCTAAGTAAATCGGCACTGGAATTGTAACATATTTAACCAATTTTGTGCATGCAAACTCCCAAGTCGAATGATCAAATGTGTTGTTGCTCTGAAATAGCATTTTCTCCAGTGTTGCTAATATGGGAGTGTTTCCGTAGCCGTATACGGCTACCTAACCCCAGGGTTCCGTAGCCGTACACGGCTATATAACCAACACAGGCCCTGTGTGGTTAGGTAGCCGTATACGGCTACGGAGCATGTCCACAGTGGATCGGTTAAATAGCCAGACACAGTCATGCGTGGCGAACGTACGCTCGACAAAGTAATCGCCCCATGAAGAAAGTAAAATTTGTGATATTTTACGCATTGAGGTGTGATCATTATAAAATGTGACATTATAATTGACTTTAGTTAGGAATTAGGATCACAATGGTTTTGCGGACTTTGCGATCCCTAGCCTATCCGTTGGTGCCAAAATAATTAACGCAATATAGATGCTTTACAGAAAATCTTTGCTTTTGCAATCCCCTCCATCTATAGAATGTGTTACAATCATAATATGACTGTTTGACGAGGGTAATTTTTTTAAAGGGGGAGGCCCAATTTAAGGATATGAAGTTTTCATTTTCAGCTAAAAAAAAAAAAAAAAAAAATAATAGATTGGCTTACCCCAAAACCCATCGTACAAAGTTTTGCAGCCGATATTTTCACCCCGTTTTGAATCAAGAGCTAAAAATCGTGCTTTTGTAAGCCCCATAGAGTACCGGACTTTGTAAATTAATATTGTCGACCAAAATGGGGCACATTTTCGCTCATAACTTCCAAACCAAACATCCTTTGGCTCTAAAATTTCATAGACAGGGTTAAATGAGAAAAAGAGTAGCTTTCTTCTAATACAAAATGTTACCACTTCCGATCGGTAAAATCTGGGCTTTCTGGGGACGAGGTTATTAGCGATCGGCCAATGGACCTTTAAAATATATGTCTATTGGAAATATCAAACACTAGCTAGAAGCCTTGATTCGACTTATTTTGTTTGTATTCCTTAAAAAACAGGTTTATCCTTCAAAAACGAGAACTCATAACTATTCCATGAGCTTCTTTTAGAGCAACATTTATTTAATTTCTGTTATATTAAAGAAATGCAATTAAAAAATTAAATTGCACTTGTTTCCAAGGAGGCCCTGCATAAATGGCTGTGAATCTTTAAACATGCATGACACTGACCAGAACATTCTTTTCTCTATCTCTCTCTTTAATTTTACAGCAAATATTTTTATTTTTATGAATTGTCCTACTGGGAGCAAAAGAAATAAGAGATAAAAATGTTCCTTGTCCTTCTTCCGAATGACCCTGTTTCTTGCCGAATTAGAAAAAGAATACCGATTTTAATTTTTCACAAGTCTGATTTTTTTCTGTTTCAGAATGTTCCCAATTTAAATTACACCAAACATTGTTCAAGCCAAATGAATTGTTTTCTTAGGAGCCAAAAAATAGTTTGTTCAGCTTCCCTCGCGCATAGCTTTTAAAATTAGATTTAGCTATGCTCTATTTGCGGCTGCGTGCGATTGTTGACATTTTGTTTTTACATTTTAAAGATTTTTTTCTATTTTTTCTTGACACATAGTGTTCTCAAAATTTGGAAACACATGGAACCATACAAATTAAAAGAAATGGAACTATATGGACTCTATAGTGTTTTTTTTTTTCATATTGTGTGAAGTGTGTTTTAATGTCTTTGAAAACGACAGAGATACATTGGACTTGCAACTATTGTATTTTCTAAAAACACCAACCACACGGCGCAAATTTAAAAAAAATGCATAGGGGTCAAATATTGGTAGAAAAAGCGTAGCATATCGCTTTTTAGTCAAAAGAAGCGAGACAAAGTTCTTTTTTTGGGCTTATATTGCAACATTTTCCAAAACAGAAAAAAGGAAGTCACCTCCAACCTTCCCACAAAAAACGCTGAACCTCTCAGCACGATTGCTGTGTGGTCGGACTGGGAAATTTTCTCTGAGCCCAGGAAATTAACATGTTTAAAGAGAGACACATGCAAGCACATAACAAAAACAAAAACAACCCGCAATAGCATTTGAAGACATAACATTTTCAGAAAAAAGTTAAATGGGCTGCGTATTTTTCTTGATTAAAAATAAAAGGGCGAATATTGGTTTGACGTGGATAAAGGTGTGTGTGTTCTTATCGCTTTTGGGACCCCCCTGATTTACCCGGAAGTAGTATCGATTTTTATATAGATGAAAGACCATATTTTTCTCATTGTCGTCCCTGAAATTATTGGATCCCTCAATCCATTTCATAGTTCTCAGATATTTCAAAAAACCGCCGTTTGAAGAGTGGTAACCATCAATATTACAACAGTATTGAAATAGGGTTTGTAACATGCAATATGTTCTCCCATCAAAACCGCCATTTTGATTCCTACGGTAACTTGATTGGGGGTTTTATGTAACAAGTGCCAGGCTCTCATATCAAGTAGAGCCATCACATAAACATCGGAACAACACCTTTAAATCTAATTCTAATCTCTAATTCTGTAGTGTTTTTTTGTTCTTCTCGAAGACCGCCCGAAGTTTGTAGTTTTTACACGTAGGAATAATCCAACATTTACCGAGATGTTCCCCAAATTAGAACTGCTTCAAATTTAGAATTTTATATTCATTAACATTATTTTTTCAGGTAAATAGCTTCAATCAAATTCAGGGCCGGAAATTCGACACGAACCCGCGAACCAGTTCTCCTGAAGGTTCGCCCCAAATTACACTTGCGAGAACCAAAACTGGTTCGCGCAAAATTTGTGCCATCAACAATGATCAAACAGATAAAAATAGGCAACCGGGGTGTTGCCTCCGATTTAAACGGCAAAATGGCGCGGCCCGTATTTTGAAATGCGCGAAAATGCAACTATTTTTAAAGTCCAAAATCACGAAAATGCGTTTCCTATGTTTGCCCTGCTAGTCCACCAGGAACACGAAAAAAGGGCTTTGCAAAAACATGCTCACACTCCAAAGTTGACATCCTATTTCTTACTTTTTTTCTCGGCTGACAAATGTCACAGAAGTACATCATTATCACCTGTTATTTTTCCCTTTCTTCTTCTGAATAAAATATTTGAATCAGATGTAGATGGCCACTGCCGCGGTGTTGATTCCTTTGCATACATCATGTCACATAACCAAGTATAATTTACTTTCCGCACGCGTGGGAATTCCAGTGGCATGGGGAATCCCCGGCCCCGGAAGACGTGACGGTTTTCCACTCTTTCCCCTGAATAAGTAGTTCCAGTGTAAGAGTTGTTATTTCATCTCATTTCCGATGCCTACCGAAGTCCTAATTTGTTTAATTCCGAAGAGATAATCCATGAATACACCAATTATGAACAAGACCGGCAAGACCCGAACCACGCGCGTTGAATAGCTTTGATATGCATGCGTCAATATTATTGGTTTTTAAATGCACCAAAGTGCAACCATTCATGACGCTTCACAATGGAAACTAGGTCGGGTCATCCGTGTTCAAAACTCAAGGTTAAGGTAGGGTTCTACGCAGGATTTATAATAATAATTTTTGCTTGTTTGGAAACTTGGGGATCGTCAATTTGCGCCGACGTTTGCATAATAAGATTAACTAACAGTTGTTTTTTATTGGCAATTAACATTAAAAAGGTGTTTTTGTACAAAATTTTGAAATTCCCGCGTGACCACAAAATTGTGAATACTGATAAGAACCAAAAATTCGTGATTGTTCGCGACTCCGGTGCCTAGATAAAACATACAAAAGACCCTTGCGTCCATGTGTAAGTGATGTCATTTCCAGCAATTTCATTAATAATTTTAGGGGCAACAATATGCAATTTTTAGTAACAAATATCCCATTTGATAGTATATACCGTAAATATTCATTAAATGTTGGAAAAATTCAAAAAGTATTAAATTAAAATCCTATCCAGGGTTATAGTATCGCGAATGATTCCTTTTAAGTGTCTTTAAGACTAGTACAACCTGCCATTTCTGTATTTCATATAATTGAAATTTCATGTTCAGTTCATTTATTAACCCTAAATAGTATAGCATATACAGACAATTCAAAGGGTGTGAAAGGCCAAAGAGGCAAGCTTGAAATGGGGCCACCCCATAAATTGTGCAAGAGAAGCTACCACATTCAAAACAAAAAGCAAAGCACGTGTAAAACAAGACCGAACAAGACAAGTGAAGGACAGACACATGTTGGCACTTAAATTTTGGATTTCTTGGGGGCGGATCCAGAATTGAAAAACGTAAAACTACCGGGGGGGGGGGGGGGGGTGCTGAAATGCTGTACTGTAGCTTGTCCAAATGGGCAGATTTGTGCAAATTTTGCAGAGCCGCCGTGGGGCGCGCGCCCCTTCTCCCCACCTCCTGTATCCGCGCCTTATTGTTATATACCATACACAAGAAAACAGCACTATAACAGCCCGAGGGTCTGGCATTGTTATAAAATAACTGCATACTGTTACATACTACTTTAATACCAATAAACAATAATAAGAGCAATAATAATAACATTTTTATTAACACTACTAAGTATACAGATTTCCTCTCATATCATTTCATCACCGGGCAAAAATTAAGTAGCATACAAAGGAGTTTTGAAACATATTGTTTTCTTCACTCCCGGTATTTGGAAATCTCCTTTTTCCAATTCGATATAACCAATTGTCATCATCTTGGTGGCACAAGATGACCCCCAAAACTAATATACACAAATTTTCGATCGGAGTCAGTCATGCGATCCCTGGTGACGTCATAACACTGACGGCACCGCGGTCCCATCAGCGCCGTCCTCTTTCCTTCCCCCCGCAACCCTATAGGCTCACCTCTCGGGCGACACCAGTGGGGGCTGGGTGGGAAGGGATCGCTTGGAAAAAGGATATTTCCAAATAACGGGAGTTAAGAACATACTGTTTCAACAAACACCCCCTCCTCATATTTGAAATCTCCTAGGGTTTTCCCATGTCGATAATAACAATTGGCATCTACATGAAAACCCCTTTTTGCCAGACTACACCCCGACCATAGGCCGGTGGAAGTTGTCGCCCGAAAGAGAGACTAACACGACTTCGAAAGAAACCCAAGCGTAGAACGAACCCGAAGGCTACCCTCAAAGAGCGGCCGAGGGTAAGCCCTACCCTTGGACACCGAGTTGCGAAAGCTACTAAAGGGCGCTAACAAGTAGGCCCACTTTCGCCCCCCGTCCACCACATAAGTTTATTCCGGTTAAAGTCCCGTGAATCGACTTACCTTCACTAATCATGTCCACTCGTTCGACGGCGCAAGAAAAAACGCCGGCCTCGGGACTCGCATATCCTTCATGTACGTTGTAATGAAGAGTTTGAAGAGGCCAGCAACATATTAATGATTTGTTCTAAGGCGGAGGACCGCGTGAAAGGCAGCAAACTGCTAACAGCTCTGGTGGAATGAGCCGTAGCATGTTTCGCCGGGCGTTCACCGCATTGGCCTGGTAGATAACCCGCAGACCCAACGTGCCAGAGTCCCTTTCGAGGCACCGTATGCTGAGGACGTGTGATCACAACACTGCTCGCTATAACCCTAACTAAACCCTACCACGAAGGGCCTTCGTCACTGAGATGTAATATTTTAAAGCTCTTACCGGACACCACAGACGATCCTGCTCCCCGTACGGAGAACCTACTGACATGTCCGGTAAGAACATGGCGGGGCCCTGAAGCCAGGTCGTTCATTCTTTGGAAGGAAACCCGGCGGAAGGGAGAGTGGTACCGAAACGTCCAAACACTAATAAGTTTCCCCAGTCTATAGTGCAGTTAATCGATGCGCGACGGCCCGACCCATCGCCAGGAGAAAATAGTTTTTTGACGTAACGGAGGCCAGACTGGCGGAACCCATCGCTCATACGGTACAGATGTGGAGGGCAAAGCGCAAGATCCCGGAGAAAGAGCGAGACCTTTCCCACTCCTTAGATCGGTTGGCAAGGTCCACCCAGGCATAACCGCCTCGACGCGGCCGGTGTTGGAACATGCCATTAAGTAAGAGGCGATTCAGAGACTCATCACCTTTCTGTACAAGCACCAGGCTCGTACCGCGGTGATGAATTGAATTGCCGACCTGTATTCGTGTTGTGTTTCGTTCAGCCACTACTGAATAAGATTCAGAATCGTGCGATCTGGACGAACAGAGGAAGTGCCGGACAAGTTTTTTCCCCTGCACCACTATTCGAAGACACCCGCCACCGTCCAAAAAGTGACGTTGTGGAACTTCGCCACCTCTGGCCGCCAGACGGCAGCGTCACGAGAAAAGGCCTTGCGTCTGGAAACGCTTCCTGCCAGCGGCCAAGCTGTCATGAAAGGTCCTCCCAATTCGTCCTGGACATCTCCCTCGGATTCTTCCCACATACATGTGAGTCCCGGGGAGCGTCCGCGTATCCTGCACGCTGTTCCTCACCAGCGACGAAACCACGTGACTCCCCAGAAAGGGTCCACGATTATTACCGTCATGCACCCTTCCGACCATGTCTACCACTCGTGGGATGAGTGGGGTCGGGGAAGGCCGTAAGCCTCATCCCCGACCAGTCCAGGAAAGAGCATCCAACGCCCACGCTCCGATCTCTCCAGGGAGCAGAACGTCGGCAGCTTGGCATTCTTTTCTGCGGAAGCAAACAGATCTATGCGACGGGCGATCGAGGACCCGGAATCTGTTTCGCCCCGATGAGACAGGGACCACTACAGAGAAGTGGTCCCGCCGCTGGATAGACAGTCCGCAGTGACCTTGTGAACGCCCGGCATATGGACAGCTTGTCACGTGATCCCCCTCTCTATGCCCCACTCGATCAGAAGTCTCTTGAAAGCACAGGTGGGAAGTCTCGTTCCGCCCTGCCGGTTGATATACGACACCACCATGTGGTCGTATCTGATGAGGACTGCGCATGGCCACCAAGTTAAAGGATGGCAGTGATCAAATCACGTTTCAGTTCCAGGACATGGATGTGAAGAGACTGTTTCGAGGTACGAGCCACTACCCGAACTGCTCGTCCCGATTTGACCCTCCGCCGCCCATACCCGCTCGATCTGTGGTCAGATCCAGGTCGGGCTGCGGAGAGGGAACACCACGCCCCGGAGAAGATTCGGGGCAACCTCCCCAAGACAGAGCTCCCTTACAATGGAATCATCGGGACCGCGTCCCAACGTCCGTTGCCGGACGATAGTGCGCAGAAGTGGCAGCTGGATTGGGCGCAACGATGCCGACAGTAGGCACATGTCCACAAGGCTGGCCATGGGTTCCCAGAACCCCGAGCCAGCCATAGCATCAAGCTTGGCTTGTCCCCGAAAGGAGTGTAGCGGTAGCGCATTGAATGACAATGGCTACACGCTCCTTCATTGGGAAAACACGGCCATTGAGTAGATCCAGCTGCGCCCCCAGAAAAACTGGGAGCTGGCCCGGCTCGAAGTTGGACTTGATAGGATTCACGATAACCCCAAATTTGTGATCTCCTGCACCACCCACTTGTGTGGGCGATAGCCGAGTCCCTCGTCGGGCTGTAGATCAACAACCAATCGACTAGATAGATACAAAGGTTTATCCCCTGCCGTCTGAGAAACGAGCCAACGCCTGAAGCCACACGAGTGAAGACTCGCAGCACCGTGGACAGGCCGAAGGGAGACACCGTAACTGGTACGCCTCTTGTTCTATTGGAAGCGTACCAGACTTGGTTCTCCCTTCCTCCATCGGGCATTGTGTAGGTAGGCATCCTTGAGATCCTTAGACGTTGCCCAACAGTTGTTGATTGGGCAACGGAGAGCTTGGGCCACTCTCCAATCCGAAATTTTTTGGTTTTGATGAAGACCGTTGATTGCGGCTTCAAAATTTAGTATCGGCCGCCAATCGCCCGTTTTTTGGGGAGCTAGAAAGAAGCTCGACCAAAAGCCCCCCTCGATATCGAGGGGAATCGTGACGATTGCCCTGCTTGCGTCGAATGGTCCGCTATCCTCTGAAGGCAGACCTACGCTTCTCCGTAATCTACGGGGAGCCGCGTGACCTGTTTTTTTTTTTTTTTGGTTTTTTTTTTTTTTTTCCTGACAGAATGACGGGTTGGAGGAGCCGTGAACTCCTGACGGTAACCGTCGGAGACTACAACTCCTCACCCAGCGATCGCCTACGATTTTCTTTCTCGCCAGCGATGCTGGTATGTGATTAAGAAGCGGGGCCGCCCACCGTGGTGTAACCCCCCGGCGGAATTCCGTGGCAAAGCCTGAACAGCAGGCCGCCAACCCGCAAACGCCAGGCTCCTTCGCGAGAGCTTGGAATCCGGCTCTTCCTCCCCTTGCCACGCTTCCCCGCTTGCCCAGACGTCCGGAGGACACCTTAGTGACAGGCGGAGCGGCGCATCGGAATTTGGTCGGCGTGCCAGCGAGGGCATTTTGCGCCTTCCTCTTCGAAGAAACGCTCTTCTTCTTCTTCGAGGTGCCCGCCTGCCCTTCCCCCTGCACCTTTGGGGCGAGCCCCGCCTCAAGGTCTTATTCTCTGTCGTATCAGGGTCCAAAACCTGCTCATGGCAAGATTTCAACTCGACCAACAAAAGAAGACCGCCGACAGGAAACCCCTGTTGAGGCTGTCGGCCATCTGCGGAGAGGCGGCCGCCAGATGAGCCAGGACTTCTTACTCCGCATCAGCACCAAGTGCCGCGGCGGCGAAGCATGGCAACATCCAGTGACCGTGATCCAAACCCCCGGCGAGAGACCCCCGAGCGAACTCGGGTGAATCCCCGCCCAGCCGCTGCAGTCCCATATGGTGAGGGAGGGTCAGCTGAAAAGCCTAGCATCGCATGAGTGACCGAAGTCCCCCGTCGATGTCGCCAGCCTCACCCACAGAACCAAGACGATAAGGCAGATAGGCTGGACCGCCCCCCCCGAAGGAGACGCTCTCGACCTCCCCCTTCGAGGTCCGGCACGGCGAAGAGTTTTTCGTAGTCCTCCGAAGGACCTCGGAGGGCACGGTCCACCCTTTGCTCGCGCCTAGACCAGGCCTTAGCCGGGTCGACAAGGTACGGCCACCTCCTCCTCCCCGAAAGGTCCTAGGAGAGCCACGCCCACCACCTTGAGCAGAGTCCTCGTCCGCGCACCCAAACGCCGTGGGTCGCTGTCAGGCAACTAACTACCGCTCTCGCGCATGAGAGTCTAAGCCATAAAGACCCTCCTAAGAATCTCATACACCCGGCGAGGCTCAAACTCGCAACCCTCCCCGCCTTGGAATCCGACAGGAAGCAAGAACCTGCTTCAACCCTCTTCCATGGGTATGGATTTTGCCCTCCTCCGACACCCGAAACCCGACTCCTTCCTCGGACCCATCATCGCCAGAGGCGGACGCGGATCCGAGTCCTCGGTGCCTGAGGTACCTGCCACAGAAGCAGGGCACCACGGGAGGGGGAACTGGAGGAGGACAGGGTTCTGGCTGCGACAACTGAGCCTGCGACATGGCAGCTGCTGACCTGTGTCCCCAGGCTGTGTACGTCGGGAAAACCAGCCCCGGGGGTACCCTGCCGCCACTCCCACGTAGCATCCCATGGAAAACCCATAGGCCCGGCTATGCCGAAGGCATTTGCGGGGGATCGCCTTGGGTGCAACACCCCTAGCGTAACCCGGTTTGCGGGTACCCGAGCTGTGGAGGCGGAGGCTGAACCCCGTAGCCAAGGCCACCGCAACCCCCGATCCAACCCTTTCAGCATGCTGCCCGTACGCGGCAGCCTGCCCTCGATTGGACCCCGGATACTACCATTACCACAGGATCATGCTGCCCCCCCCCCCTTGTTTGCCAACCCAGTTGGCAACCCACGGGGCCCAGCAATCGAAGCTGAGGCAACAAACGCCGCGCACCCGAAGCCAATCGCCCCCTGACCCACACCCCAGGATGAGACCCATCACAGGGACGGATCCTACCGCAGGCAGGGTCGAATCACGGCAGAGGCGCCCACAAACTGGGGACCACCGGCCGCGCGCGGTGACAGCGTGTACCCGAACACCGATCGTCATTCCCGGTACCCAACCCACGGCATGGGCCGAACGCCCCCGCCTTGGCGCCGGAACCCGGAGCCCATCCCTCATGGGCAGAGGCACAATGCCCCGCCCACCCCCGCCGCGGACAGCCCCGAACCCATACCGGGTAGTTCCCACCACCGCAGCTCCGCAAGGGAGCCTCGTATACCGAACGCCTTACCGCAGTGCTCAATCCCCGACCACCCCGAGGGCCGGCGTGCGATCACCTAGCTCCGCATCTCCAGTGAATTGGCCTGCACCGGAGGAGGCATCATCCCCGAAGGAGCTCCCACCTCAGCCTGGCGAACCTCCCGCCCGAAGTTGAGGCTCAGCGAGCCCGAAGCTACCCCCCCCCCCTTCCCCGAGAGACCTAGCGGCTTCTGAGGCATCGCCCCCCCCAATGAGCACCAGCCCCAGCCCTTATCTTCAAGCCCCGATGGCGAGGCGTAGCCAGGCCTGAAGCCACCTCTGCCCATACGTCTGGGACTGAGGCAGCTCCAGGTGCGCTCCCCGCACGGTGTTCAACCCGAGGGCGATCCCCAGCAGGATCGCTGGCAGCCGAAGCCGCCGCAGTGGTGTTGGTTGCGGCCACCACCGTGGCCGAAGCCCCTGCAAGTGCTCGGGGGAGCACCACAGGCCGCCGCCTTCTCCGACAGAGCGCCGAGCCGTGCACCTTCCTGAGTGCATTCCACTAGAGACCTACACTCCGCGTTCGCCCGATCACAAGTCCCAGTGAATCCCCGCGAGTCCTACACCGTAGGACAGGCACGGGGACTCTTGGTAGCAAGTATCGATGACGCCAGCAGGCCCCGGTGGGACCCACTCAAACAAATTGATCGGCATCCCCGGCCACGGAAGCAGTGCTTAGGTCATTGAAAGCGTTGGGCACGCACGAAACACTTCAAGACTCAAAACAATAATTGTCCTTCTCGGAGGACTGAGATTTACAACAAAGACATCCTTCAAGAAAGGACAAAAAAGAAAGAATTACACAGCCCAAAACAGATAGGATGTTGACTAAGGTAACGACCTGTCTTTCAATGATGGGCTTGGAGGTGATTACCGTGACTACCTAGAGCCTGGGCACAAAGGGCCGGCTGGATCACGAACTAAATTCTAAGAACCGTCCTTACCAAGAAATGGATCGATTTACTAATAAGGATATAACTTCGATAGAGATGGTCTGGACACTCAATCAGATTAGCTTGTCTGGACCCCAAATCTGTAAGCAACACATAAGAATTGGAGTATTACTATGACCCTGACCCTGATTAAGTCTAGTGAGGACTGCCATCTTATAATAAATACAACTACCGAGTACTTGAGTTTTAGTCGAAGTGTATTTAAAAAACTGGAATAAAAGCCAAAGCTGTTACAAGGACGGCCTCTCTCGCCAAGTAGAGCTTGTATTAATGCCGTCCGAACCGTAACAACATAAGAGTGTGGTACACCACCGAACCAATAATTGACTCAATAGTTTAATAGTTATAATGGGGCAATTTACCGGGTTCCGAATCTGGCAGACCAAATCTGGAACCTGCGGCTTCAGCGATCTGGCCAAATTCGCTCGACGTCCGCAATCCAAAAATCCAAAAACGGGGGGTGAAACCCCCCCTCCCAAGGGGACATAGCTAACGGTAAACTTATAGTTTTCATCAACCCTAGTCCTGGCCGCACTTACCAGCCAAACCTTGTGAATTTCTACTCGAATCGGGAGCAAACAGATAAACCTCACCGTCAGGTGAGCCCCAAAGGGAAAGAGGACGCAGCGTGTGATCGCCGGGCGTCAGTGGTATGACGTCACAGGGATCGCCTGAATAGAAATTTGGTGTATATTAGTTTTTGGGGGTCACTGTGCCAAAGATGATGCAATTTGGTTATTATCGACATGGAAACCCCTAAGGAGAGTTCAAATATGAGGGCGTTAAATAAATTCCTGGCAGAGAAAGTAATGACTATCATCACTAATCACTATACTCTGTCCAGAATTATTTTCTCCTTTTCGCGGGGTTTTGGCCGTGGCTAACGCGTGTGCTGCATTGTACGCACATCACACACGCGCCTGTGTGGAATCGTTACACTGGCCCGTGATGGTTGATTTAAAATCACTTTTTGTTCAATTGCTTCGTACTGTCTTGACTTTGAGACGCGCAATGAGAGAATAAATCTAAGTGTTTCGGTAGCCGTCTACGGCTACCTAACCGGGTTCGTAGCCGTTATACGGTAAAATAGCCCGGTAGTGTTTCGGTATAGCCGTACTCCCCCATCCTTAAGGACACATCGTACTAATACAAAATTTCAAAAGACGCAAGCCAGGGAACGAGGTTGTCATGGTTGTTTTGTTTGTTTTGGTCTTGAGCATTAGACTTCAAATATGCAAAAATGCATTGTTTATTAAGACAACCACACAGATTCTAATTAAATTGTTTGAAAGAATTTTACCTACCTTTCGTTTCGAATTTGGCTTGCACTGTAGTTGTAGAATATCAAGCATAGCTTTGAAGTACATCGCTGAAACCACGACTGCGCGGTGTTGTACTGCTAGCTTTCTAATTGCATATCAATCAGAGTGTCAATGGATTGAATCGATGGGAGCTTGATGCGTGCTGCTACACGATCATTAGTTTATCTGAAAAATACTGTTAATAATATTAACCCTTATTTTTGAAGTATTTTGAATTTGGGAAACATCCGGTAAATGTCGATTATTCCTCCCCCGCGCGTGTAAAAACCACAAATTGGGCGGACTTCGAAGAAGAAATACAAGTCTTTAGAGCTGAACAAAAAACACTACCGAATATAGTTAGAGTGGATTTAACCAAGTGATGTGTAGGCGTACCTGCAACAAGTCAAAATTGCTCGCATTTACAGAATTTCGGTCAAATATTACCAGTAGTCGTTTCATAATTCATTAAAGCCATTTTAAGCCAAATATAACATTCACGGTCTTGTCTGTTCCTCGGGGTCTGTCAAAGATCCGTTTGGAAGAAATGCTTTGTAATTTATAGATTTTTAAAACTTACTTTTTTTGTTAAAAAAAGGCGTGAACCTGTGTTGAAAAGGCATTTACTCGTGAAACTCCGGATAGAAAACACATTCTGGACTGTGTGAAAAGTAAGGTCGGTACTCTTTTCCCGTTCTGAAAAAAAAGACAGTGTGGTCCGGAAGACAAGCATTCTGGTCAATTTATTACGTTTTGTATTTTCCTTATTTTATGGATTGTATTGTTAATTCATTAAAATTTTTTATTTTTTTTATTTTGGTCCTTCTGAATTTATTATATTTTTACTTTTTTTATTTCTTCATTTCTTTATTTATTTTTAGTTTTATCTAAATATATTAGTTATATTCGTCTCAGGTTTATTAAATATTTTTTGCTCTTAAACAATTTATACATTACTAATTTGGCTAAGAGAGCAGAAAAAGATGTTCTGTGGCCAGTGTCGTTTTTTTATGCGCTTTGGAACCTTCAATAAAGTGCTTATAAAAACACCGTCTTTTTTAATTGCATTTCTTTAATAAAGGAATAAATCGTTGCTCAAAAAGATCTCCAGAAATACATATGTTCGCGTTTTGAGGATATGTTTAACTAGAAGTACAACAAAGAAGTCACAACTCATATTTCAATATTTGATATTTCAACAGACATTTCTAGTAAAATGGTAGGCCTACATTTTTTAAATTTTTTTTTAAATTTACCCTCCCAAACCGTTCATTTTTATATACCTTTCAATGGGGGGATTTGCATTTGCCCAGATTTTCCTGACAAAGCATATATTCTATTGTGATATTGTGGTACCAAAAGTATAAGCTAGGGATCCGCAAGTCCGCAACCTCTGTGTGACCCCTAATTCCTAAATAAAGCCCAATTTCCTAATTTCACATTTTATTAATGATTTCACTCTCGTTTAATCACAGAATTTTGCATTTCTTGGCGGGGCGATTGCTTGGGTGGTTCCATAAGTCTCCGGTCGTACATAAGTATATGCCCTCACGGATCCGTCGTCACGCATGCTTGTGCTATATATAGTACAACGATTCATATCTGAAATTTGGGCATGTCAGACGATTCATTATCAATCTTTTTGCATTTCATCATTTACAATCACCATCATTTCTAGTATGACGACAATACATAAGTCAAATCGTGTAGCACAAATCCCGACAAGAATATCTGCAAAATACAGACTTAATATGTATTTTCATCGAAGAAGAAACAGAATTGCACGAGATAAATAACAGTTACAAGTAGGTGCCTGATAAATACTGCGGCCAGTAGGGTTATTTTTCTTAGTGTAAATGTAATTGACTTCCGACGCAGCACTGTACGTCGACAAGTCCACATACTTAATACAGTGCTTGATTGATACGGCTTTTCAATGCATTATTGCCATCGGCCTTTACGTCGTGCCGACGACCAATGTCAAAAAAACGACCTCGTACAAATTAAGGTTCCCTGTACTAGCTATATAACCGATCAACTGTGTACACGCTCCGTAGCCGTTATACGGCTACCTAACCCAAGCCCTGTTTTGGTATATAGCCGTATAAGGCCCGTATACGGCTACGGAACCCGGGGTTAGGTAGCCGTATACGGCTACGGAAAACACTCCCAATATAAAGATCTGGATACAGTATATGGTGGCAGACCCGGTGGCAGAGAACCCTGGCCAGGAGGGCATAAATTAGATTTACCTATATCAGAGGGCTTACATTAGTTTCAAATGCTCACACGACAACAAATGTCAGATTGTTCTACAAGCCATGCATGATCAACACATTTGTCATGCATGATTTCCCTGAATGAATTCCAAATTCAGCAAAATCTGTACTCTGCTAACGGCCAGCCTAGGACTTTGCAATTAAAAGCCCATCTCCCGTTTTTGTGTTTCATAATATGCTTTTCAAAAATCAGGAGGCATTCATTGTCTTCTCTGCTAATATTGTTCAAATTACTTTTCAAGGAAATCTGAAAACAAACAAAGTCGTTTCGAATGAAAAGGATTTTATATTGGTTGATAAATAAGTGATGAATACACATTTTTGTACTCTATGGAAATCAGGTCGTTCCCATAACAACACGGCTCTTGTCGATAAAAGATGCTGTCTGTGGTGCAGAAAAGGTTTTTCGTCGATCTAAGATTATCTTTATTCAAACTCACTGAAAAATTTCAAATAAATAAATGGCAGGGAATCAAGGAACCACAAGGTGAGCTGTAATGTCATGAATGTGAAGCCTTTGACAGCTTTGTAAATGTATGTTGTGCCGTGGCCGTGCCCGTTGGAGAGTTTTCGAGGGTGCAAGACAGGTCTGAATCAATTAATCATTCACTGACCCATGGCAGCATGCATGCATGATCATGATGGTCATGGACATGATCATGTTCTTTTCCCAGCCATTGAAAGATGGGTTTTCCTTATTGAGTTCAAAGTGTTTGCCTAGGCTCTTTCATAGCGGTACTTAGTGAACAAAACCTAAACAATGCACCCCTTGGCCTGATTTACACATATTCTAGTATGTTATAAGTATCTAGTTCGCTGAAGCATTAACTTTGTCTTTCATTTATCTTTTAACATTGGAGGGTGAATTTAGTACTATTCTGCCACCACTTAAAATTCGGCACCTTTAAACATGCGGGTTAGTTCGTTTAACGTTGTGAATTTCATAGCCTGTGGCCAGAATACTAAATTCTTTCCTTGGGCACATTATCGTATTCTGTTACGGGTCGGTGTGATCATTTTGATGATCACCAACAAAAGCAGAAACTTTGGCTAAACAATTGACAGTGTAAATTTAACAGAGACTCAGGAGTTCTACAAGCATACTACAAAGTCCTTTTCAAACAATGACTGTTGTTGTAGTTGAACAGGACGGATCTTAAAAAGCTTTTAAAGAAACCTCAAGTTAAACAGACAACTGGCACATTGTGAAAAATAGTGCGCCCTCAAGATTTTTCAAAATCGATATTTTTGCATGTTGTAAAGCTTTTAATACAAAACCCTCCCCCCCCCCCCCCCCCGAAATGGTTTAAGACCAATCAGCCTTCCTTAATGGGTAAACAGAACGATTGTGGTAATTTAACGTCGCGACGCCAAATTCAGCAGACAACGAAAGTGGCGTTTAACCAGACGCACGCCGTATGCATGTTTCCCACGCTATGCTCACTGTTTGACCGGGTCTATAACCTTTGTTGTTTTAAAAGATCAGTGAGTCACAAATATTTCCATGTAGTATACACATTTGGTTGATTAAAATTATGGAACGTAAAAGTTGGCCTACCAATCCATGATGTCTTTATCCTCATATCAATGTCCCTATCTGTTTTGGGGTATGTTATTTTTAGTGTTAAATATTATCTCTGTTCTTCCAATAGCCTATACTAACTATCATTGAGAGCAAATTGAAGCAATTTTCATATTTTGTGAAGATTGCCAGTGCCGCTTTTAATAAGCAGTTGGTCCCGGATGGCATACCAAATAAAGCACTCAAATTGGCTGCGGACGAGATAGCCCCAGTGATCACGTTCATCTTTCAACAATCCTTAGACAGAGTTTCTTTGCCGGAGACTGAGAAGAGGCAGACATAAACTATCTTTAAGAAAGGAGCAAAGCCGAGCCTTCCACTACCCCGGCCACTTGTCCTTAAACAACATCTTGGACAATCACCTGGAGCATATATAATCTACAGCCAAATGATGTCACATTTTGATACCATGGAGTAATTACTTGCCAACATGCATTTAGGAAGATGAATCCTGTGAAACTCAACTCATTACAACACTCCCTGATTTGGCCACCACCACAACAAATAATCACCACTGACATAGCAGTACTGGGTTTTATAAAGCATTTGATGTAGTACCCCATCAACATCTGTTTACTGAAACTGACTACTATGGCATCCGCAACAAAACCTTGGACTGGATTAGAGCCTTCCTCACCCAGCGTCAACAGAGGGTGGTGGTTAATGGAAAGAAATCGGATTGGGATCCAGTAGTAAGCGGTGTGCCGCAAGGCACAGTTCAGGTCCACATGACTTCATCGCCTTTATCAATGACAATCGCCCAGATATAACATCGTGTATCAGACTCTTTGCAGATACTGCACTCTACAGAATGTGCAAGAGAAGAAGACAGCAAAAGTTCCAAGAAGATCTGGATAGGGCTGATTCAAACTGGGCTGAGCTCTGGGGCATGAATTTAAAAACAAAATAACGAAAAAACGCTGCTAAATGTAAGTTATGCGTCTCTCCGTAGCGGTTCACCTGGAAACCATCCTTGTTATGCTGGTGGTACACACTAGAGGAAGCCTCACCTACGGTATGCCTCAGCCGCCTGGAATCCAGGAACAAAAAGAACAAAGATTTCCTATAGAAGTCCAAAGGAGAGCACAGATCATAATGGTGATTTCCATAGGACTCTAGGTTACAACAATGGCTTAGAGGAACTCAAACTCAACGGGAAACCGTGGAAGAAAGCCGTATTAACATTAAACAAATTAGCACCCTACACAAGATCATTACTAATCAACTGGCTATCGATGGGCAGAAGTATTTCAAGGATAACCCGCAGAGAAAAAGAGGGAGATAGACAGCTTTTCCTGCACGCGACTCCGTACTCACTATTATAAATGAATCATTCTTCGCTGAGGCAGTTGAATGTTGGAATTCACTTCACTCACTGCAATCGGATGAGCTACCCATCGATGACACCAATTCTAGCGAAGTTTTAACCACCGACGGCAGTAACTTGACAACCGCGACTTAACGACTACGACATTAAATTTTTTTCTTGTTCGCCCTCCCCGGGCATCACTCGAGTCAACCTCTAGTTTGTACAACTGCCCATAAACGGCTGTCCTTGAGAAGAATCAACGGGTAGTCACAATTTGAATCTTCCACCTGATTGGTCAATTACTACCTTTTTCCAAGTTAATCCCTGGAGTGAAAGATTACCTTCGGAGTGAATGATGCAGTCACAAAATCACCCTTTGCAAAGCAAATTACTGAATGAAATGACTCTTTTTACATAATATCATCAACAACGATATCCTGCAGCTGTATCTCAAGAAAATATCTTGAGATCAATACATAAATTGGATAAATACAAGAAAACTTCCAGCACCCCATAGACTCTCCACAGTAAGTTTCACGCCAGTTGCACTGAGTGTGTGTACTTATTCAACAACTGCGACCGACAGAATATAAGCTAACACACACGCCGTTGGCGTCATCTCGTGTCACCTTTTTTTCACCCAAAAGTGCTTAGTGGAGAATCGTAATGTTTGTTGAATGACCAAATCAACGCGTGTCGACCTTTGACCCGTCAAACTCCTAAACTAGGCCACCACTCACTCATGACAGGTTTATGGAGTAAATAATTCTGCGGTTAAAATTCATCCAATTAGTTATTTTTTTTCGGCCGTTTACGATTAAAACAACGTGTGGATTCCTTGTTCTGTAGTATTGTAAGAACAAGTTTGAGGTAAGTTTGAATTCTTGACGATGTCAGAATGACTTTAAATTGGCTGTGTGGCCTATTGCTGATCCAGGTCGTACAGCGGCATAACTTTACGTTAGCTGATATACGATATGTCCAAATGTTTAAAAGATAATGAAAGACAAAGGTTATGCTCAGCAGAACTATATCAGTATCATGCATCAAGTTAAACTTGACAGAATAAAGTGCACAACTAGTGCACGTAAACCACGGTGCAGTATAGCCAGAAGCGGACATCTGGGCATTTGGCAAAATATGCTTAGCAAACAATGTGCGTAAAAACAAATCATTCGATATGCACTGTGTAGTGTCTCACGGTGTGCAGTGATCGTACTTTTTGATTTTGCGCACTTTGTTTTCACCGCGATACGGGGATTCCCCTTGGCTTTCCCTGGTTTGTTTTCACCGCGGTGAAGCGATGTGACGTCAGTCCACTCCCGGCCACAGACTTGAGCAAGTTGTTGGTAGCTCCAACACGTTGTAGCCCGGGCTGGGGAGTATAGGTCATGACGTCACTCTTTGTTTATTTTTGTACAGCGGCATGATAATGCCGTTGACTAAACCTGCCAAAATGGCGCAAAATATAAACAAACTTGTGATATTGCCAATTCATGCAGCAGAAATTATTGTCTTACAAGTTACATTCACCAATCTGACTCAAAAATTAAAACATAACAAATGGAAGTATTTCAGTTCACATATTTACCCTAAAGTTTAAAAATAATGCAGCAAAACAAATGACTACATGTATTATGCCTGGAATCAAATCTGAAGGCCAGTCATATGCTAGGCCTAATGAGGAGAAATCTAAGAAACTGTTCCGAAAAAATCAAAGAAACTGCTTACTGTACTCTGGTTCGTCCTCATGTCGAGTACGCTAGCATGGGATCCATTACCAAAACTCATGTCAACAAAATAAATAAGATACAAAGAAATGCAGCCCGCTTTGTTAAAAACAACAATGACCACACACCAGGGACAGTAACAAAAATCCTCAACGAGCTTGAATGGCATCCTCTAGAACTTCGCCGTCAAATTGCCAGACTCTCTCTTATGTACAAAATCAAAAAAAAAAAAAAAAAAAAACTTGAGCAAGTTGTTGGTAGCTCCAACACGTTGTAGCCCGGGCTGGGGAGTATAGGTCATGACGTCACTCTTTGTTTATTTTTGTACAGCGGCATGATAATGCCGTTGATTAACACCTCTAATGCACACAAAGGCAGCATTTTATAATACCTGCCACATGTATTGATCGAGATCTCGATCACTTGAGCACAGTAAGTGCTAAACCTGCCAAAATGGCGCAAAATATAAACAAACTTGTGATATTGCCAATTCATGCAGCAGAAATTATTGTCTTACAAGTTACATTCACCAATCTGACTCAAAAATTAAAACATAACAAATGGAAGTATTTCAGTTCACATATTTACCCTAAAGTTTAAAAATAATGCAGCAAAACAAATGACTACATGTATTATGCCTGGAATCAAATCTGAAGGCCAGTCATATGCTAGGCCTAATGAGGAGAAATCTAAGAAACTGTTCCGAAAAAATCAAAGAAACTGCTTACTGTACTCTGGTTCGTCCTCATGTCGAGTACGCTAGCATGGGATCCATTACCAAAACTCATGTCAACAAAATAAATAAGATACAAAGAAATGCAGCCCGCTTTGTTAAAAACAACAATGACCACACACCAGGGACAGTAACAAAAATCCTCAACGAGCTTGAATGGCATCCTCTAGAACTTCGCCGTCAAATTGCCAGACTCTCTCTTATGTACAAAATCAAAAATAATCTTGTGGATATCCCCAGTGACCGGTACCTGACCCCTGTGACCCGACAAGGCCTCCGCTATGCCAATAGCTGCAACTACCAAATTCCATTTAGTCGTCTCAACATCTATAAGAACTAATTTTTCCCCGTACAACCAAAGATTGGAACTCGTTACCACAACATATCATCGACTCTCCAAGCATAGAGACTTTTAAAGTTAACTGTATGAACTATTTATAATCACCATCAACCCCCGCACATGCTTGGCTATTTATGCTCAATTGATGAGCCCAGCCAAAAATCGAGCAGAAGCAGGGATGCGGTGTTAAAATGTTGTGCATTGACTGCGTATGTACAGCTGCACTTGACCTAGTAACAAGCGTCCTAATAACGTAAATATGTTAGTGCGATTGGCCAATTCAGCAGAGGTCAATTGTACTTTTGTTGCATGCTACTCTCGGCGCAAACACTCACTACAATTATTTTACTGTAGTCCACTATAGTATGGCCATGTGTCTCAGCAAGGTGTAAAAGAGCAAAGGGCCACCATATTTTGACTTCATCAGAGGTGCAGTAAGCAGGGCGCAAAATAACCGAAGGCACCGAAGGTATTTGCCTTCAGTGCCCCTACCAGTTGCCTTGATGCCCTAAATTTTTGTCATTCTTGGCCCTATTCATTTTAAACATGTAATTGCCTTGATGCCCTTTACACAATTGAAAATTGCCTTGAAATTGGCTGCCCTTTACAAATCTTATTTTGCACCCTGGCAGTAAGCCTATTTCATTTCTCAAAGTATAGATTGATCATCGTAATCAGCAGTTCAGCACTTGCATACAATTATCAATGTTATTTTTTGGGGGAATTGGAGTACAGATTTATAGCTGTGAGCCTGTGTAACACTAATTTAGTTCTTTTATTTCTGCAAATTATAGATTGGTTCTACCATGCACCAGCCAGAAGGAAAGAAGGAAGTGGTCCAGTAGACTACCCTGCTCCCTCACAGATACCAATGAGTAGCTATGTTATGGTGGATGAGAGAGATGACAACACAGGAATGAAAAGAGGGTGGATCAGAGAGTGTGATTCCAAGTATGTCAGATTGGCTAAAATGGGAGGAAGGAAAGGTGAGGATATCAATTAAAAGGGTGGATGTCAGAGGGTGTATTGAGTCAATCCTGCAATGCACCAGTTTTGGGAAATTTCACCTCAATAGGGTGATGTCACTATGAGCTAGTAAAATATCAATTTCCTTGGCACAGTTCAGTAGATTTCATTCACCAATTTATTTAGAAAATACACCCCCTGGTTTTTGGGTATATGATACCCAAATCACACAAGCTCAGTTCATGTCAATGTATATGTACAAGTACAAACCACTGAACTGTGTTCTTGGTGGATGAGCATATTGTAACTCATAGTGTGTGATCCCATAAAAATCTTATTCTTTACACATGAAACCCTGACTTTTACACTCATTTTTTAGCCCAGAAAGCATTAGTACTTAGGGAATTTTTAGCCTGATTATGAATTGTCTTGTGGTTCTTAAACTTTGGAACACTTTTTATCCCTAAGTACTGACATGTGTTTAGTACAGAACAGTATAGGCACATTGCTATGCATCATGGGATTGATTCGAAACACCTTCTGGGTGGATGTAATGTATTTGATTGAGTTTAGTCTGTTTGTAACACTATCTATTGAAAACATTGTTTCTATGGGCTGGTCTTGCACAGACTTTCAATAGGTTAACTTGGCCAGACCTCTCTTCCAGAACAACCCATGCAGTCAATATCAAAGATATGCATACGAAATGTTTAGGTGAACCAAGTATATGTATTGTATTCTTTGCATGCTTGGATGATCTAGTGAACCAGGTGCATGTATTGTATTCTTTGCATCCTTGGATGATCTAGAGGGCAAACAAAAGTCCATTCAACATAATTTACCTTCTGTTAAAGGACCCTATAGTGGGACGAGTAAGACTTAATTATTCCGGGTTGGAAAAGCATGCTCTTCTTGGCAAGAAAAACAGAAAATAAATTCCAATTAAAAGATCACCTGAAGTAATGGATCCAAAAAGATTTGTATCAAAAGTATGTGAGTTAAAGGCACTATCAGTGATTTGCTAAATCAGGAAATCAAAAAAAAATCATCAAGAATCAGATTTTTGCATGTATATATGGCAATGTGTCTTGAACTGAGGCCTGTTCTAGGGTGGAGCTGTTTCATATTTTAGAGAATTCTGACATGTTTGTAATGATTAGAGTACTTAAATGTGATTGAATACTTCCAAGTAAGCACTCATTTTAAAGCCTATTTAGTTAGCTTTAAGTTGATACTAAAGTTATCTTGATCAGACTTCAGTAATTAAAATTATGACCAATTAAGTAAACAAAGGTGGAGGGTGGAGCAATTGGGACACAGAGATTGGGACACGGTACCATGTTAAGTCTATGGGAGAATATGAAGCTTCGGCTCTTATTGTTTTTCTCTATCTTAACAATCATTTAATTATTTGAATTATATATCAATAGAGGTGGGCTATAGAGGGTCATAATTGGGTCATAGTTTCGGATCACTTCGAACACAGGCTAGAATGATGACTTTAATGATGCTTATCCCATTTTGGAAGAAAAAAAATTAAAAAGTGCGAAAACCAGGGTGCCCCAACGAAAAATCCAAAATGGCTGCCAAATTGGCCAAAAATCATATTTTCGACCATAACTTGATAAGCTTTTGTTTAATCACCTTCATTTTTGTGGCAATACCCATGTTTTGGCCTACAAGGAATCATTCTATGCAATTTCTATCACACCACGACTTTTGGTTTTCTCGATATGGCAGTTTTAGCCTAAAATTGGACTGCGAGGGCGCTTCCCAAAAAACACATATCGTATCAAAAGTTTTAAATTTTAACTGGTGGGCCATCATCAGAATTGTTGAGTCATCATTTTCTGAAGATTAGAGCTATGTAACACTTACCATTTTCCCGTGGCATCAATTTAAAATTTGACAAAAACACTCATTGGAATACACAGGGGTCAACAAACTTTCTTACGTGTGGGTTTCAATGGAGGGCATTTTTATGACATTAAAAAGCCTACAGTTGCAAAACCGCAAACACCACGCAAGTCAAATTTTCAGCAAGTGTTCATAATAAGACAATCTTCAACTTTTGGAATGTTAAAATCACCATTATGAATCGGATACACATTTTATGGGAAAGTGCCCTCAGAGCTCATTTTTAAGCAAAAACGGTATTTTCAAGAAATCGAAAGGCTATGGCGAGATGAAAGTTGCATAGCGTGATTCCTAATACCCCAAAACATGGGTATTGCCACCAAAAATAAGCAAATTGAACAAAAAATAATTTAGTTATGGTAAAAAATCTAATTTTTGACAATTTGGCAGCCATTTTGGATTTTTCGATGGGGCACCCTGGTTTTCCCACTTTTTTCATTTTTTTCTTCGAAAGTGGGATGAGGGTGATTAAAGTCATCAAACCAGCCTGTGTTCGAAGTGATCTGAAACATTGACCTTCTATAGCCCACCTCTAATATCAAATAAAAGCTAATTAACTGCCCTTTAATTTGAGACCATAAATATTGTTGTGGGACTTTAATTAATGAAATTATAATCAAATAATTGATTAATTAACAAGTCGGGATTGAGTATACAACGGGACGCGATAAACCTACAATATGAGAAAACAATGTTTATTCAGCCCATGTTTCTTCATACCATTCAATAAGGTAACAACTTAAAACTAATGAATTACACTTCAATTCAATGCCTAATTAACATAGACCTAACATTTTAATGAAGCTCATTAATTAATTACACAAGCTGGGATGCAGAGGAAATGGGACACAGTACGTTGCAAATTTGATAGGTGAAAATGAGTGTTTTTTACTGGCAGTAAAAGACACTTTTGAATCTGTCCTGTTTTTAATTATAAATATCTTCTACAATTAGATTTAAATATTCATTAAGATTACCAAAATTAATGTTCTACATTAAATAATAATTATTCTTAATTAATCAAGGGAAGAACCAGAGTGGAGGAATGATGACAAGCTGCTATAAGAGAAGATTTCAGTAGCTTCCCACAATGCATTGCTTCCAATGGAGGTTTTTGTACAGGTACTGATGTGAATCGTTAGTGATGAAACATGGCTAAATTGACAGTACTGATCACAAACTTTCATAAAAAAAAAAAAAAAAAAAAGCGATAAACCTACAATATGAGAAAACAATGTTTATTCAGCCCATGTTTCTTCATACCATTCAATAAGGTAACAACTTAAAACTAATGAATTACACTTCAATTCAATGCCTAATTAACATAGACCTAACATTTTAATGAAGCTCATTAATTAATTACACAAGCTGGGATGCAGAGGAAATGGGACACAGTACGTTGCAAATTTGATAGGTGAAAATGAGTGTTTTTTACTGGCAGTAAAAGACACTTTTGAATCTGTCCTGTTTTTAATTATAAATATCTTCTACAATTAGATTTAAATATTCATTAAGATTACCAAAATTAATGTTCTACATTAAATAATAATTATTCTGAATTAATCAAGGGAAGAACCAGAGTGGAGGAATGATGACAAGCTGCTATATCGAAATGATGAAGCCCCTACTGTACTGCAAAATTTTTAGGTTAATTTGAGGCATATGATAATCAGAAAAATAAATTCAATCATGAAATGTTTACTTTTAAAGAGTGATTAGATTATACTTGGTGTTGATCCATATGACTTGATGCTTAACATGTGAGCGGCCAATTTGAGCACTAGCACACGACACTGTAAATTCATACTTGTCATACAGTAAAACAATTTTCACAAGGGTTATAACCCTATTAATGTTTACATTTTATGAATGGTTATTTGATTTACTTTACAAATACTTGATTGTGCTTCAGTAGAAGC
>JAMKCH010085034.1:0-44068 GCA_023653785.1 Ophioderma brevispina
CTTCGGACCAACATGACCATTCAACTCTTTATTCTCATGTCCTTGGTATAGGGAAGAAGAATCCACCAATCCATAAAGCTCATACCAACACATGTAACAGATGCAAATCAGTCTACAACAGTAAAAAAAAACATACAATGTCACTGAAGCACATGATCTGCCTTCCCCCCCAAAAGGGCTTAGGGACGAAATAAAAGAAATGTGGTTTAAACCAAAGAAAAAGCAGAGAATGATTCATTTCACAAGTAAAAAAAAACGGATGAAAAATAATTCACAGATTGTATAAACTCATAAAACAACAATTTTAAGTGAGCTAAGTATTTTAGTTATACAAAAGTTACAACCACTCCAACAGGGTACAAAACCAAACACACAGATGAATCAACCAGCAACTAAGACCAACACACCCAAGATACCTCCAGGCAACAAGGACAAAATAACAGAACATCGCAAACTTGAAGAAAACTTTCCCGTTTGAAGGAACAAAAACAACAAAGACAAAACAAAAGACTTCGAATATAGTGCACCATGAAATTAATTGCGGAAAAAAAGAGGTAGAAAATCAATCTGCATGAAAGGGAAACAAAGACCCTGCATATTTCCTAAAAAACCAAAGTAACCACTGAATATGTATTTTACTAATACAGATCTATCAGGTCGAAAGGCTTAATTCAATCAATTCAAGTTCCACTTCGACATAGCGAGTTACTTAAGTAAGAAAAGAACGAACAATGATCATATAATCACTATAGTAAAATAAAAGCGTGTTCATTACATTGGTTATTATAGTTATAAAAAATGACGTTTAAAATTTGCGAATTTTTTCTTAGGCTAAGTCTTATTATTCTTATAATTTATAAATAAAATTTTTCTCTCTTTCTTTCACTTCTATTTTAAAAGTTGACTAATTTAAAAGTTTATCGAAACTGATTTGTGTGGTACCCATGTTTCTTGACACAACTGGCCCTTAACCGTCAAATCACACGTTTGTGTTTAGATTCATAACTCTAGCTATTGTCATGCTGATGATCTAAGCCTTTTTCCCATACCTTTCAAATTTGGCTATTGCTAGGTTTCCACTTACGGGTCAGTAATAACAAAAACCTTTGATTTCATTTAATTTTTGGATGTCAAATCGATTCGTCATCAACTGGCGTTAGTGGTCCGGGGCTCCTTTTGTAAATCTGGCTGGGTCGCAATCCGTGGCCATGGCCATCACTGTTTTGGGTAATTCATGATTCGAGACCCCCCTGCGGCAGGAGAGCACGAAAAATAATCACGGACCACTCTGTATGATCATAGCATATAGGCTGTGGGTACTAGTTTTAACAGATGTTTTCCAGAGAAAAACTAATTTGTAATAAACAAGGTTAATCCAGCCACAAAATAGACATTATCCTTTCGGGAATCTCGGATTGTGACTGTCCTATTTGATATTAGGCCAAGTGAATTTTGTTTACATAAGAAGATAGTTTTTTCTCATGTTGCCTGTTTTACCTGTTTTTACTGTCAAACAATATAAAACAAAAATAAGTTAAACTCTGGAATACAAATGTTGTTGTTGTCAAAGCTAAATGCATATAAAATCGTGCCTGTGGCTGGCACATTATGTATTCAACCGCAAACTTTAATGTCTAACCCCTAAATGTAGGCTATACAGTGTGAGTCAAAATGATTGTATACACCCGATGCCTAAAAATTTACAAATCTTTGTAATCCTTTTTAGAATATTATATATACTTTATATTAACAAATATTACTTCTTAACACCATGTCAAAAATCCTGAGGTTTATGCATTTTATTTTCAAGTTATGGCCTCATTTTAGATGGGCTCCCCCAAAAGCCTCGTGTACCATTTAGTACATAACCGCATAGACGATGAGTAAACATGTTAACAGTGTATTCACAAACCAGGATCCAGAAAAACGAGATAAGCAAAGAACTTTCTTTTTGTTGCAATTTTATTCTCCACAGTGAAGCACAAAAATATTAATATTCATCGTGAAAGAAAATTGTCACAAAAAATTCTGACCTTTGACCTTCAGCCAACTCAGGTGTATCACTTAAATTGAAACCTGGTTTGGGTGTGTATTTTTCAATATTTGTTTGTTTTTGCCTTAGTTACTAGTTTACAAACAAGTTCATTCCAAACTTGAAAAATTCTAACAGTCAAATATATTGCCCGTGTTGTTGCATAATCCCAACTGGCAGCTGTTATATTCATTAGGGCATTTATTACCATTTATCCCCCAGTGTGTAAAGCACATTTAGGTATCGCACTTGAAATTTGTAATAAAAGGGCAAATCTGAGGGCCTTTATTTAAAGGGTGCAGGATATTGATTGTCCTAAACCAAAAGAAAAAGTAAAAATTCCTGTTAATCTATTTACATGTACTTTTGGAATAATTGTTACAATATTAAGAGCTACCTTGCACAGTTATTGGACAGAAAAAAATCAGGTATATTTGTGGGAACAAAGATTTTGACTCACACTGTATACGGTGTCCACAAAATAGTGCTTGCAAAAGCGTCCCTCCGTTGGAGGTGAAACATAAAATATATAATATTTCACATCGTACCATTTCACAAATGAAGTCTTGGCTTTTCATTATTACCGTTGACAGCATCCGCTTTTGTTGTTGCAATCCAGAGAACTGGCTAGATATTGCTAAAGAGATACCAATTGGTGCCATTTTCACAGGGGGGATCAAAGTAAAGCATATTGTTGATAGGTTGATAGAGCCTTACTCGATCATCACAAATACAACAAAGTAAGGAAACTTGTTAATAATTGAACATCTTGAACTCATTATGATAATGATAACAATTGGTGAGAATAATTAATGAGATGTCCTTTTCAGGATGATTGATTTTTTAGATCAGAACAACAAAGTAGTCAAGATTAACAGAAGTTAACATATTGATGCGTGTCATCTTCCTCTTGGAATTTATGTTCTTTTACTTATTTATGAAGTTTTTTAGATGTTTACAGAAAGAAGAAACATTGATTAAGAAGATCAATAAAAAGATCAAGCATTATAATTGTGTGGATGGTGAATTCAATAACGTGTCCCATCACATGCATGATTCAATTGTGTTTAAAGTTTCCCATTCTGTGAAAAGTGCACAATTGGTAATCGCACCCGCTCTAATATTATTACCATATCTCTGTATTGCAACAACCAAAACGGATGCTGTAAACGGTATCAAGCCAGGACCGTCATTTATGACCTGGATTAAATATCACGTCCGTATTTTTTCACCTCCAAAGTGGTGCTTTTGCATTGCTACATTTTTTGTTGGCCCCCGGTATGTACCGAGTCAGTCAGACAGAAGCAATTTTAACCTCTACCATGTCTATCGCGAATGACAACCCCTGCATGGTCCCAGCCGATCTCGCTATCAGATGCGCCGTAGATGAGTAATATATGTGCTAGGACGCTTAACGATACAGCTATATAGGTTCAGATGAGGGTGAATTAATCACAAATTACCTAGCATTCCTGGAGCTCCCTGGCACTCCTAATGTCTCAATTATCAACGCCTGTTGTAATAGTAAGACGTTTTACAAACATCTACAATAGTAGAACAGCTGAAAATTGCTGATAATTCACTTCCCCTAATACTCAATTCCGAAATGTAAGCCAAAGCATCAATGTCAAATGTAGACATTCTCGGCACATACCCCTGGTACGTATAATGATTTTAGTGTTACTTGAAATAAAAGTCATACAGAAAATGCCGGATTATTATGGTGTGGATTGAATTTTAGAATCACTGAAAGTGACATAATCTTATGGGTGTGAATCCAAAACCCCGTTTAAACGCTACCAAATCATTTCAAAGATGTTGAACCAAAGTTGAACCAAAGAGGTACTAAACCTCGATGTTTAAATGGATTTTTCAAAAAAAGAGCCTTCATACACACAGGAACATTACGTGCACTTCAAAATAGGCGAAAACCCTATTTAAAGGTGCAACGGAGAATTTAAGTCATCCATATTTTTTGTTGTGATATGTAGTGATTTCCTATAGATTAGGCACTCAATAGATCCTCTTATTTCGTTCAGAAATAACTTAAAATGAAAACAAAAGGTGATTTGTATATGTTGAATTTCAATAGAACCAAACAAATTTCCTATTGCTCCTACAGGAATTAGAAATTTCAAAATTTGTACGAAAGAAACAGTTCTTCATGCTCTCTTTCAGTTGGGGATTTTGATAGAAAGCTTTACCAGCATGACCAGTGCCAAAATCAGACTTTTCACATTTTCACATTCATGTACATGTATTCTAATTATTCATTCAATTGGAGCATGGAACATGATGGCATGTTTTCCCGCATTGCTAATGTTAGCACTTGGCAAATTATACTTGGCTCCTGTTTCCAACAAATGCTTAAATAATTTTGAATTTCTGTCTAATGAAACCCATTGTTGAAGGACTGATATGTGAATTAAAGGATACCATATTTTTTCAAAACATAGACCGTTCGATTATTCTCCCCATGGCATTTGGTGGTTATGGTTTTTAGCCATTGGGGTGAAATTAAGAATTTAAAAAAGGTGTCAGGTCAATCGCCTACTAATCTGGGAATTCATGGTGATTAAATTATCCAAGTTTTTTTGGCCTTCAAAATGATATTCATATTTGTAATGTTTATATAAGTCAGATACTTCAAGTTATAGTAATCGCAGAGATGAATATTTCCATTAATGAAAAGTATCGCCAAATTTTCAGTACTTGGAAATGTTAGTAATGGGTGACTGTAATGTAGAACTTCTATTGGATCCCGATTATTAGGTAATGATTTTGAGAGAACCTAAATGTTTATCCGATTATTGTTTGTGACACTCCTCGTAAAACGAAGAAATATGATGTTAAAGTTACTGATACACATGGTAAACAACTTTTAGATTTGTGCAAGGAAGTGCATGGTTCAGAATTTTAAATGGACGTAACTTGGTGATTTGCAGGGTGCTTCACTTGTATGGTCAAAAGGTGTTCCAAGTGTGATGTAAAGATTAATGCTTTGCCATGGTGATTTAATTAACAATATGATTATTTAAGGTACATGAGTTAGTGCCTTTCTCTATCCATTGGACAATTTCATGTGCAATTCAACTGCTGGTGTAAATATGATAATCATAATTGTTTAAGAATAATGATTGAAAATGAAAATGGTTGTAGTTACCTCATCAATATTCATGGTCAAAAAGAGATGCGGAAATTATGGAAAACAGCCTTAACTCAAATATATTCAAACTGAAAATTCATCCTTCTTGTTACAAGCCTTTGATGCAAAAAACATCTGGTGAAAGGTTGTTTGGAAAAATTTGTATTCTCTATGTAGATAAAGTTGCAATTACTGCTGGTCTTAAACGGAAATGTAAGAAGAATCAAAAACAGCATATTCCCCTAAAACAGAAAAAGTGGTCTGATCGTTGATTGCAAATCATTAATATCGTCATGTCAAGTCACTCTCTGTGTTATCAAAAAAATATACGCCTCAAAACTTGTCTTGGTTCAGCATACCGTAAACTACGCAAGAATTATATAAAAACTTCTATCTGCAACAACGGGGCTTTTAGATAGAAGCCTATTCCAAAAATTAGATGAATACAAAGTATGATCCACAAACATTTGGGATCTATTGCGGAATCTATTGGTGCAAAAGAAAAAATTATGTAATCCTATCTCTCCTAAAAAGTGGTTGGAACTTTTTAGCCTTGATGAATCGACATATTCCCCATATGATAAAGATTGAAAAAAGTAATATTACCCGATTTCATTATGATGACAATGTGCTTGACTCACATAACAAACATTGAGGTTGTAAAAGCAGCTCAACTTCTAAAGAAGGGAAAGGCGTCAGGTGTTGACGGTTGTTAGAGCAGAAATGATAAAGGAGGGGATTGCATGTGCTTGCTACTTCTCTAACCAATTATTTAATCAAATCCTTAAATGTGGACATTTTCCTGCAAAGTGGAGATAAATTCCTTGACTGTATACATAAAAAGGGATCGATCTTCCGAAAAATTACAGAGAAATTGCGTTTCCATAGTTATGCAAATGATTTTGTTATGTTTACATACCGTTCAACACTTTATTCATACCAATTCTGTTATACCACCTAGTCAAATCGGATTTAAAAAAGGATCTCGAACTAGTGATCATGTGTTCGTCTAAAGTCACTAATGACAAATACATTAATAGAATGGGAAACAAGTCATATTTGTTTGTATTTATTGATTTCTCTTCTGCATTTGACACCGTCTGGCGAGATGCTGAATTAAATGAACCAGGTGGTATTGGCGGAAACTTTCTAAAATTGTACAAGACTGTATAAGTCTGTCTCTTTTGCTATTAAATGTGATAGCAAATTAACTGATTCTTTTGAAACATCTGTCGGGGTCAACAAGGGTGGTAGTCAAGTTTTTTAACATCTACCTTAGCGATCTTCAAATATATTTGACTCGGATTGGATCAGGAATTTAAATGATATCTCTCTAAATGTCTAAGGTATGCCGATGATCTAATTATTTTGTCAGAAAGTGCCACAGGATTGCAATGTGCTCTAGATAGACTACATGATTATGTATGAAATGGAAGTTATTAGTAAATATTGACAAATCAACTTATGATTTTTAAAAAGTGGCGTACTTAAATAAATATAAGTTTAATTATGGAATGTAAATCTACAGCTAACACAGGAATACGTTATTGGGTATAATTTTCACCCCATCGGGCTCTTTTTCGAAAGCAATTTCAAGACTAAAGAAAAAGCTTCAAAGGCTTTATTTTAAAATAAAAAAGCAGAAACCTTTACAGCTCTTCTTTTAATGTAGTTTGATGACAATTATTTAGTACTCTTATTCAACCCTTCTTAGTTTACGGTTGTGAAGTATGGGCACCCTTTTAGTTAAGAAATCTGAATGATTCAAATTTCTATTTATATAATAAAATTTATAAGTGAAGTTTTACATGTTAAAGTTGTAAAAGATGATTTTAGGGGGTTAAACAAAAAAATCTACAAATAATGCTGTAAGAGGTGAGTTAGGAAGTTATCACTACTTCTCACCATGCTTGCACTTATCAATTTTGGTGGAATATAATATAAGTGTCTACATGGCGATAACTCACTTGTAATTAATGCAACTGCTTGGATTAATAGAAAATTGTGTAATACTGGTATCTTTAATGGTCCTTGGGCATTAAAAATTACTAGGTTGATCAAGGCTTGACATTTGGAACAAGCCCAATTCTCTGAAAAAAAGTAACTATACGGAGTACATTGATCAAAGTATAAACACACTTATACTGATTATAAGGTTAAACCAGATATACATGATCACCAAATAAATTACGTACGTATTGTCTCTTTTAACCCTTAAAATCCTTCTCTCCTGGAAATTATATAATTATGTGTTTAACCGTTCATAAGATCGATATATACAAATTTAGATCAGTGCTCAATCTTTGATGATTGAGAAAGGAAGGCATTTTATACCAAAACTTGCACCTGAAAAATTAGATTATGTAAACTATGCAGTTTTTTAAATGAGATAGAAGATGAATTTCACATTGGTATGAGATGTCCTATTATAAAAATCTTCGTGATCAATTGCTAAAATGATATAGATGAAGCATATGATATTAATCATCTTTCTGATAAGGATGTCTTATAAAAATATGATGCAGACCAATTATGATGTCTTTACCAATTCTTGACTTTTATTAATTCTGCTTCCAAGTTAAGTGTGCTACTTGATGTGTATTTTATGTGTCTAACTTAATATTTCATGATTGTGGCTTGTTTTCTCTGTACATATTTATATTTACCTGTTTTTTCTTTGTATTTGTATTTATATACTCTCAATTTTTTTCCTTGTTCTTTTGTATGTATGATTGACTCTATCATAGTATGATAAGTCAATAAACTGAACTGAAATGAGCACATGTTTTTGGGACACCTGCTATTGAAATCTCTTGTTGCACCTTTAAATTGATGCCCTCGTCCGTAACCTGGCAAAAACAAGAGGAGGTATAGTGTTATCCCACAATGCATTTCTTTAAATACAATTTTTGCAATGGTGTTACCTGCATTATATGACAAAAAATACTCATATTGCAAGATTGAGATGTGTTCTGTTATTTAGGCACTTTTTGTCATTATAAACTCCTCTGACAATAGACACTCTCAGGGGTGTGGTAATATAAACGACTGGTAATGAAGACTGCAATCTCTCTTAGTCAACCAAATCCACAGTGCAAAGGTTCTACTGGAAGAATTGGATTGTGGGACGAACACTATACCTCCTTTTGACAGAAACCATCTATAGTGAATCCTCTTGATTTTTACCTTTTTGTAAACATAGGAAATTTAAACCGCCAATTTGTACTCGGTGACTCACTTTAAGTGTCATAATTGCTAGTGCGAGAATAAAATTCAGTGACCTCGACGCTATTATGCATGATCCCCGAGATGGATACGTATCGTCACGGTGCAGGGTTGGCCGGTAAAAACCAGGCGGTTTAAACCGCCGGTTTAAACCTGGTTTAAAACCGCAAGGTTTATGCTACCTATTTTGGCAAAAACTGGCAAAAACCTCAATTTTGTTCAAAAAATGCTTTGGAAATTTAAAAAAAATTGTAATTGTTGGCTTTACCAATGTATTTTAGCTCTGTAGAAGTCAGAATAACAATTACAGAACAAAAGTGGTTGAAAGTACAGTAAACACAACTTCTGGCTTTTTTATTACATATGATACATACAGTTTGATCTAGTACCATACTATACTATAATCATAATTAACCTTAGTGAAAATATGGAAAATGGACTGAAAATTCAACATGTAACTTAAAATTTGATCTGTAGGCGTAAATAAATTTCAAAACTAAATAGGCCTAGTAAATAAATGAATACAATTTGAAAAAAAAGTAAGTAAGAGCAAGTACTCACATTTAGATTGAAGTGTAATTGTAATTCCACAGCTGGTATTTTGAGTTCTGCTACAGATCTTTGCAAGTTTTGAAATTTTTTTATAGCAGTGCACTTTTCTGTTTTATTTTTTTCACAATGTTTTATCCTCTTTTTTGTCTTCTTGTAATTGAACAAATAAAATAATGCAAGGTATGTTGATTATCTTATCTTAAGTTAAAGAGGGACTTAATTTAGTATGACGTACACTAAAATGATTTGCATGACGACCTGAGACATTTCCTAGTTTTGGCCGATTTAAACCAGATTATGCCGGTTTAAACCAGGTTTAAACCGTTTCTGGCAAAAACCAGTTTTTGCCGGCATAAAGCCAACCCTGTCACGGTGTTATTTTATCATTAATATTTCAGAATTTTCAATTCTAATCAAAATTAAATTGGGACAGTGACAAATTGATCAGCAACCCTAGATGGATAACTGCCCTAAATCTATGCAAAAACAACAACAACAAAATAAGCAAAAAACAACAACAACAACAACAAACAAACAAAAAACCCAATATGTTGACCTAATAATGATTAGGTAAAATTAACTTAATGATAATAAATAATAAAAACAAATAATAATAAATATTAATAACAAAAACTAATGATGATAATAATAATAATAATAATTGTTATTGTTAATATATTCAACTTTGAACCAATGTTCATAATGAGCAAAATAATTTGAAAATTTACCTGCGTATTTCTTTCTTTTTTGTTTCAACATTTTTCAGTTCTGGGAGGTGATTTCAGATGAACACGGTATAGACCCAACCGGCACATACCATGGAGACAGCGACCTACAGCTGGAGAGAATTAACGTGTACTACACAGAGGCTACAGGGGGCAAATATACCTCGTGCCGTCCTGGTTGATCTTGAGCCAGGAACCATGGACTCTGTGAGATCAGGCCCCTACGGACAGATCTTCAGACCAGATAATTTTGTGTTTGGACAGAGCGGAGCCGGCAATAACTGGGCAAAGGGACACTACACAGAGGGGGCTGAGCTGGTGGATTCCGTGCTGGATGTTGTGCGCAAGGATGCCGAAAATTGTGACTGTTTACAGGTGCGTATCTCGACGGGGGAAGATGGGGATGGTTGGGATGCTGGCGGCAGCGGTGATGACTGTGTCGTTGCAAGGACATGTATCCTGTCGATCGCTATATTGACCTTTGACAGGTATCCTGCCGATTGATATTGACCTTTGACCCTAAAAGCAATACAAGAACCTCATATTTAAAAAGGGTTATTTAAAAATAACCATTTCTCCTTTATGGCCATGCGTTTCAAGGTGGGCCAGTTTTGTGTGACATAGTTTTCATTTGTGTAAATACATGGAAATTGGTGTGAAAGGCTCTAGCTCTCTTCAGGAACCCACAGCCCCTACAAAAGTATACATTTATTTGAAGCTTACTAATCAAGGATTCCAGAAATGCAGTTGAGACCAAAATAACACTATTCCCAAGGGAGTTACGCAACCGCTAATGTCCAAAATATGATGAAAAAGATGTGATTTTAAACACATCTGAATTCAAAGGTTATGGTAAGTGCCTTTTATGTAATTGCAGAATTGGTATCCTCTAAGTACAAGCTTTCCATAGATATATAACTTTCTAGGTACCTAGTGCAGCAAAATAGTTTTGCGCAAGGCTTCAAATTGCCAATTTTACCATTGAAAGTCATTGTCAAGGCATCTGCTATGCCCAAAATGTAATATGAGCCTAAAACAATAATTAAACATCTGTTAATAAAGTTCACTGATTTATAGTATGTGGTTGTAAGATAATATTTAGAATATATCTGGATGAGATTGAAATCTGTAAGCATGTGACCCCTGTGGGGTCAATTTTCATGAAATGCTGCGCCTGCTCATCCTGCGCCTGCTCATCCTCCACTTCTAATTTTTTGTAATTAACAAGCAATTATTGGATAATGATAAATCTTTTTTTTTCAACTGTCACTTGCATCTTGTTGGCCTTCAAGTCTGCTTCAATTTAATACCAAATTCAACTATGTGGCTTGAATATTTATTTAAAAAATCACTTTCATGTTGCAAAAATATCGTGCACATATCACACCTCCACCTATTTACTGGCCCAGTTCAAAACGCATGGCCTTATAGCGCCATTTAGTGGCAAAGGTTCTGTGCAGAGGACAAAAAAGAAATGTAGGTTGAACCCTTATTTCTCAGAGTGAATAAAGAACGAATATCTCGTGATAGGAAAAACCAAGACATATGACTGTATGTAGCACACCGCGGCAATATTACCCATTTTTTTTACCCACACGTGCAGTCCCATCTTCCGTCACGTGTATATACTTGACTGATGATTTAAACATTTATACGAGCCTCGGGCACATACAAGAGACAGGATGCAAAAGAGACCTCTTCAAAAATGGTTAAGTTTGCAATCGAACACGCACTAGCAGAGGCTCTTATGTACATTACCTTCCCGACATTTCCTCCAAATAGGGGCTAGCAGCAGGCACTTAATTTCGGAAGCCACTGAACTTAAAAGGACATATGGTTTGAAAAAAAATATTCAGACATCATGAACATTGACCCTTACTGAAATCACTCCCAAATTTGAAAACAATTTGGATGTTTGCATCTGTAAAAACAGTAAAAACAGCAATAGTTTGGTGGCAGGTCGTGGCAATTTCTGCAACGGAAAATCAAGGTGTTGAACATCCATTGCAAATTTACAGTGTATCTAGCATGTTTGTGACAATTCCCAGTCACTCATACCGGTATTCCGAGGCGCGTTACAAACAACACACACACACCGTTGGTTCCCGAGGGCCGGGGTGGTCCCGGTGTGAAAGCAGATATAGTCCCGGTGGGAGCCATAAGTCCGGGCTCCATAGACGATAACGATAAAGTGTGAAACTAATGTTGCGTAAAGAGTCAACTGAATCGATGGCCCGATTGTGTCACCCATTGTTTCCCGGACTCTGAGTACGGGAAGGCCGAACAATGGTTTCTTCTACACCTGTGTAAAGACACTGAGTGTCCCCATGAGAGTGTGTCCTAGCTACATAGCAACATGTACGGATAACCGTGACCTTATAGACGATTCCATTTGGGTACAGTGCTGCACCAAATGAGGCAGAAGCACTCAATTGAGAACACATATAGACAGATGGGTAGTAGGACAAACACACACGGAACACTGATTATAGACACCGGCAATAAGTTATCCCGGCTTAATCACCAGATTTAACCAATGAGTTGATGTCAATCACTCCGTTTTATCTTGCCAGATGTCCCGTGGTCGCACATTGTTTCCGGTTATTTACTAGCTTTTACTTCGTTTTAAAAGTGCTTATATTTTAGAAACTTGTTTAAATCAAGCCTATATTATATGTGTATTAAATATAGGTTTGATTTAAAAACAACTTTCCTTTAAGCAATATATTCTTTTAAAATGTTTACTTCAGTCTTTTAATCATCAACTAATTAAAGTCACACTTTGATAAAGGAAAATATATTTAAAAAAGCCTGTGTGTCCACATGTTGGTTGTTTTTTTCTTTTCTTTTTAAAAAGTGTTTTATTTTTTTCTTTTTCCAAATGTTTTTCGTATTTTTTATTTTACTTCAGTCTTTTTTTTTTTTAAATCTTTTGATGGAATTTAATTAAAAAAAAGTAGCACTTTATTTTAACCAAGTTTTTCTTTAAACAAATTATTCCTTTAAAATGTGGTTTTTTTATTTACTACTTGTACCTTTTACTTCAGTCTTTTTTGTCTTTTTTATATTTTAAGTAAAAAAGGAGAGTCACACTTGTACTTAAACACATTTTTTTTCTTAACACAAGATAGACTCTTTTAAAATGTTTTTAGCTCATTTACTTTTACTTTGACATTGTACTTCAGTTCAGGGCCTATAGTAAATATTGATTCTGGAAATGGAAAGTGGATTAGCCAGGATTAGCACATCTATCAATAGCAATGGTCTGTGAGCTGATACTGCATGCTTTTTAAGGTTGATAAATGGTGCATAAGTTCAGCATCGTTGCTATGAAGTGAGCTTACAAGGAAAATAATATTATTTACTTTTCCCCCTTTTTTATAACAATGTAAACAGCCACAAATTGATGTCAATTTTGGAAGTAATTTCAGTAAGGGCCATTAGATTATGTCTGAATATTTGCATGCCAATGTGTGCCCTTTTAATCATACTACGACGGACACGGAATGCATGATTCTGAATTTAAAATTATCCTGTCACATTAAAACTTAAGTAAGTCTCTAGATCTAATGTTGCTATCGCAGTGTCTTCAACCAGATTTGGTCCATTGAGAAATCCTTTTCGACAAAGTGTCCCAAGATCGTCGCATATACGACCAAAATTAAATGAATATAATTATTAATGATTAAGTACTCTCGCGCGCGGCAGGTCCTTATAGCCTTCATAAACCTAGCTCTTACTTAACAGAATCTGAGCTTAATCCGGTAATGTGTCATTAGACTGCTGGTCAAGTAATTATCGGTGATATTTTGTCCGTATTCATTTAAATTTTATTCATTCAATCGCCATGAATATACAATAGACAAAATAGCCAGTATCATCAGGTCTACGCGCAGCAGCGATCGCAAAATTTCCTCCAGTCAACTTCTCACTTCTGTTTTGGGCCAAGTTGAAGATACCTTTGTTGCATACATGTTGTTTTTGTCCCCCAAGAGCTTTTGATGTAGGAGAGATATATGTTCTCTTGTCGGCCTGGCTCCTCTTGCATTGTGTGTGTATAAAGCAAATAACCTAACTAGGCTCTCCCTCTGACATCCTTAGAATTGACCAAGAAAATAAAACTGTCTCAGTCTTACTCGGTTTATAAGAGGCTCCGTACCTGTATCAGCATAGATTTTGGCTTTTGGGACAACGCATCATGCCGCTTGAACGTTCAGGCATGATTCTGTAGCACCTGTGCGAAAGAATTGAACCGTACTCGCTCCAAATTGTGTTGTCAGCACCCCAGTTTTCGCAGCCATAGACAAAAATACTGTCACAACAATGTTGTGTTGAATAGGCGTAACTTTCCATTTCGATTGGTATACTTTGACTTCTCCATATGCGCTCCAACCTCCAAAATGCTGCCCAGGCAAGGGCTTTTCGTCTTTTAAGGTCTTTTAACTGGAGCCATCATACAACCGAGATATTTGAAGTCGGAGACATGGTTGTTGCACTCGCCATAAACTTTAAGCAGGGGAAGTGGGTTGCAGTTGGTAGCCATGTACTCTGTCTTTTGCACACGATATAAGGCCCAATTCCTTTTCAGCTGCAGCTGCTGTTCTTGATAACTGGGCCTGAGCTCTAGGGATTGAGACCTCCATAGGGCGATATCGTCCGCGAATCTAGGTCGTTTAAGACTTTGGCTGATACTTCCTGGACTGACGTGGATTGTCATCAATCCGGAATCTGTATCTATTAGTTGTCCTTTTGCAGCAAGTAGTCTTCAGCACAATGAAAATAAGGGGCTAATACATCTCCCTGCAGTACCCCTGTTTGAAACGAGGAAAGGCTCCGAGAGATTTCCATCTACCATAACACGCTTTTGGATTGCTGTAGAGAAACTCCTATGCTTTTAATACCAACCTTTTCTGGGCTACCATACATTCCTGATACCGAGAACATGACCTTGCCTGTTTATTCTAGTCAAAGGCTTTCTTAAAATCGATGAAGGTGATAGTGAGTGGGAGTTATCCCCTCTGAAAGCCTCATGATTCTCTTTAGGATGTAACCTTCTGTGCACAGCGTCTACCTGGGCGAAAACCCTCTTGGTTGGATCGTATTAATAAAAACAGGAATCAACATGCTCTCTCGTACTCTTGTTTAACAGGATTTTTGTTGTAGACTTTTGCGGCCACTGACATCAAGGGTAATCCTCTGTATTTATTCATGCAGCTGAGGTTTCCTTTCTTAGGCAAAGGAACAATGTGTTGTGATCTCAACTGTTCGGGGGGTTTAAGAGTGGTGAAAACTTAAACGCACAACTTGTGGATGACCTGCAACATTACCCCCCCACCACTCTGGAGTGCTTTCTGAACTGTTCATGGCCAACTGTCCACTCCAATCCTGCCGCTGGTTGTTTTTCATTCCTTGAATTGCCTTTCTGGTTTCTGCGAGGGATGGTGGGTCTTGGCATCATAGGAAGGTCCATGATCAGCAGGAGAAGTTAGGTCAGATTTGGTGGACCATTAATCGTTGTTGAGTAGAGAGCTAATGTATTGCCGGCACTCATCAAGGAGTTCTTTTTCACTTGATTGGGCTGTACCATCCCTTTCTTGACTTTGGTTGAAGATCTTCTATCCTGACCAGAGTTTCGTGAATAATTTCCACGTTGTGTTACATTCACCCTTCTCATCTGCAACTTTCAAGTCGCCATCTGTTTGTTGAGTTTGGGCCAGTTCATCAGATTTATACGATTCATTCAGCCTGCTTGGATTCCGCCTGCATTCCTTGAATGGTTGGTTTGTATCAATCAATGAGCGAATTTCTTCTTTTGCCTTGTCTCGCTCCTGTACAATGCACAGTACAATAATTTGAAACCGAATTCAAGCTTTAGTATTTTGGCACATGTGAAAGAACCTACAAACCTTTTCAATAAGGTCTACTCATAATCACGCTTTTTTGGTTAAACATCGGAATTCCACAACACCAAAACCGACATATTTTTCTTCAGTTTCATTATAGGATTACCGATTCCCGGCCCAGAATGTTATTGTTTGTGCCGTTTGTATATATGTCTTACTGAATTGTTTAAACATCATCAAACCTACCAATTATTCATTTTTCCTGCAGGATTTCACTTACACATCCCTTGGCGATGCACTGGTTCAGGTATGGAACTTAACTGACAGCAAGATCCCGACGAATATCCAGACCGCATCATGAACACCTTCAGCGTAGTCCCATCACCAAAGGTATCTGACACAGTGGTAGAACCCTACAACGCCACATTATCAGTACATCAGTTAGTTGAAAACACAGATGAAACATACTGCATTGACAATGAAGCTTTGTATGACATCTGCTTCCGTACATTGAAGCTTACTACCCCAACATACGGTGATCTCAATCATCTGGTTTCAGCAACCATGAGCGGCGTCACCACTTGCCTGAGATTCCCTGGTCAGTTAAACGCTGATTTGCGTAAACTTGCAGTCAACATGGTACCTTTCCCTCGTCTTCATTTCTTCATGCCTGGTTTCGCCCCTCTTACAAGCCGTGGCAGTCAGCAATATCGTGCCTTGACCGTTCCAGAGCTCACGCAGCAGATGTTCGACTCAAAGAACATGATGGCAGCCTGCGATCCTCGTCACGGCAGATATCTGACCGTGGCCGCAATCTTCCGCGGTCGCATGTCCATGAAGGAAGTCGATGAACAGATGTTGAATGTTCAAAATAAGAACAGCAGCTACTTTGTGGAATGGATCCCCAACAACGTCAAGACAGCTGTCTGCGATATTCCACCACGCGGTCTCAAAATGTCTGCTACCTTCATTGGTAACAGCACCGCCATCCAAGAACTATTCAAACGTATCTCAGAGCAGTTCACCGCTATGTTCCGCCGTAAAGCTTTCTTGCATTGGTACACTGGTGAGGGTATGGATGAGATGGAGTTCACCGAGGCCGAGAGCAACATGAACGACTTGGTGTCCGAATACCAACAGTACCAAGATGCTACCGCGGATGATGAGGGCGAATTTGATGACGAAGAAGAAGAGGCGGAGGAAGAAATGGCTTAAATCAATTTAATGAACTCAAGCAGCAGACACAAAGCAATATTTCATCTTAGGTTTCCTTCTAGTGCAATTTCGTCTTTGACATATTGCTACCTCGGGAATTAATTGATCTGGCTTTAATATCTCTTATTTGAAACAATGTTTACCATTTATTGCTTCATAACTGAATTATCGGTATCACCTAGCATGACGAATATTCCTTTAGTCAGATATGTCATATTCTGCCATGAAAGACAACATTAATGACAAAGAAATATATTTAAAATTAAATCAGATTTCTAAACCAGATAGGAACCATTCTTGTGCAGTCTCGACATTTACCATGTTTACATTGACAAACAACATGCTATATTGTTATGCAAATTATGTTACAATGATTCAACACAAACAAGCTTGTCCTGATGGCAGATTGACCAATTCGCTCCCGAGGTTTCAAACGTTAAACATTAAAAACATTATGTTTTCAAAGTGTAATTTATCGCAAACTCAGAGGAGATGGAATCTGGAGACAAAGACAGTTTTTTAGATGTTATTGGGTATGTTTTTTTTTGGGGGGGTTACTGGTTACTGGGTTTATCGGTTATCCAGGGGAAACTGGTGAACCTGTGTAAACGTGTGGTTCTATTGGCGGTTTTAGATTCCTGTAAAGAAAACTAGGAAAGAAAACGGAGATATTAGCAATGCAATCAATAATAGTTAGCAGGAGAAGAAGATCAGCAGCCAAAATAACAATGCAACACGCGTTTGTGAATGGGCGCAGTTAAACACTTCAATACAAAACAATGCGTTTATTGTTAAGGTGTTCAAATTCTAATCTTTAGAATCAACAACACCTAGGCATGTTTAATAGTAAGGTAAATGTCTCTGTGTTTATTTGGTGTTTAACATTTTACCTTGCAAGTGGTAGACTAAACATGTTGGCATGTTTGAAATCTTTTACGAAATCCCACATACAACACTTCAGTGGACAGGTTTAGATGCCAGATGCTATGCGAGAAGCGTGCACCTGTTCTTGGAATGTGGAATTTCTTTGTTCACGGATCAATAGAACAAAAGAATTTTAGTTTTCACGTACAAGTACACACATCGCGTATGAAATCGAGTATGGCATCGAAACCTCCATATTGTCTCTGCAATGTACACGGGTAAAGCCTGTCGATTTTTTCGCAACAATTCTCACTAGTTTGTAACTTTGGGATGTATTCGAAGACACTAATCATAACACTAAGAAGGTAATGATATCTGGATATTATAAATGGATGCATCGCGGTCGTTTCGTTTTGGCTAATTAAGTTGCACATAATGGAATGTGACATTGATGATGGTTTCCGGACGCATCTTCATTTATAATCCAGAGAGGCTATGAAATATGATTATGATCGCTAGGTGGTTGTGATTCAACAAATACAATATTCTGAAAACATGTTAAGATGTAACGCTTAAAAAATACTGTTACTGAAATTAAGTAAATGTTATCTTACAATGGGCAATGAATCAGATGGAAATTTCAAAGTTTTGCTGCTTTAATTTATTTTTCAAATGAAGGCCACTTGATATTCAATTGAATGAAATTAATTTTATTTTGAAGTAAAACTATTAATGTTTTTCATGAACAAAAAAAGCAAAATATCCTCCTAATGAAATGTTACTAGTATGTACAAGGTTAACATGCAAGTTTTCAAAATCTCAATTTTCTGTCAAAGTTCAATTAAACTGCTAATCCTATGCACAATTATTTCCACAGCAAAAAGTAAACCGTTGATATCTGGGCACAATATGACGCCCAAAATAGCTCGGACGACTTTGTAAGTTGATGAACTATGACTGGGGAAGCGAGAGACTGGTATGTCAGCTTGTATGGCGTAGATTGCAAGCTTTGTAGTAAAAGATGGAACAAATTAATTTTAGTGCCAAAGATAATGCAATGATCATGATGATGATAATAATGATAATAACAGTAATGGTAACAAACAAATATTATTTATAATTTAAAAATTACGTCATCAAATGGTATCACAAGCACTCTTGTGATTTTATTACAATAAACCACAACTTTCCAAAGCTACAAAGATGTGTTGAATATGTTTCTTATATGGGTTTAAGTGTTTAAAACATAAACTACTGTCATGAACCGTATACGTTAAGTGTTAACGCAAACAAATCATGAGCTTTGTGCACAAATTATCTGAATTTTTAAATAGTAACACAATTTATTACATCTTACAATATCCAACAGAAAAGTTCAATGATGACATCATAATTATGTTACAATCTTTAACTTGCACCATACCTGGAAAATTTATCACAAAATGAGGATACTGTAACTTACTTTTTCAGAGATATAAGAAAACATTTTGCGATAAATACGGCCAATATCCATCGTGCTTATCGATATAGCCCAGGAGCTAGCAGACATTTGTAACACATCTCAAGTACAAAAGGTTTGAGTGATTAAATATGTAGACAGACTGACAGGAACCCCTGAAACGCGATTCTTAAGTGCCACAAATGGTGCCTTAAGGAGAGGGGGCCAAGACAAAGTTTGTACAGGGGTCAATTTTTTAAATTGATCCAATCATGTTGAAAAGCATACCGTGTTATTTGTCTAACCACAAGGATTCAGGAAAGGTATAGTTTGTACCATCTGCAACGTAAAGTTTAAGAGTTATAGGCTAAAAACAGCAAAAATCAATAAAATGGGTCAATTTCAGTTGTACAGGGGTCAACTTTTTAAGTTGCTCCGATTTGGATAAAAAATGGTGCAAATTATTGGTGGAGCTCATATGATCAAAATAAGGAATAGTTTTGAGGGTCTCCAATGCTTGCTTAAGAAAGTATGGGGGAAACAAGGTCAAGCCCCATTGAATGCAATGGACGTTGACCTTCTGTGCCCCCTACATCGGTAACTAAACATTTCAGACAGTCAAAACTATTCCTTATTTTAATCCTATGAACTCCATCAATAATTTGCACCATTTTTTATCTAAATCGGAGCAACTTTAAAATTTGACCCCTGTACAACTGAAATTGACCCTTTTTATTGATTTTGCTGTTTTTAGCCTATAACTCTTAAACTTTACGTTGTAGATAGTATAAACCATACCTTTCCTGAATCCTTGTGATTAGACAAATAACATGGTATGCTTTTCAACATGATTGGATCAATTTAAAAATTTGACCTCTGTACAAACTTTGTCTTGGCCCCCTCTCCTTAAGGCGCCATTTGCTGCACTTAAGAATTGCGTTTCAGGGGTTCCTGTCAGTCTGTCAACATATTTAATCACTCAAACCTTTTGTACTTGAGATGTGTTACAAATGTCTGTTAGCTCCCGGGTTAATAAGGCGTATGAAAGTGGATGTTATGTTTCCCGTAACCCGCCCGCGTTATGATTTTCTGCCCGCGTTTGAGATGCTGAAATCTCTAAAAAGTTCATTATTTTGTATTTTAAAGAAAATATCAAGGTTTCTTCTTGTGATCACATCTTGTGAATGTGATTTAGTAGATTTTAAACCAAAGAACAGTTGCAAAACCATTTTTAAATGTATGGTGGCGGTTTGACACAATATATTTTAGCTATTATAGCACGCTGAAGGTTCGTGAAATTCCTGTTTATTCAAAATTACGCATAATGAATAATGAAAAATGAAAGAGTTGCCTCAGTATGATTTGCAAAAATTGTTACGGGAAACATAACATTGACTTTCATTAGCCTAAACTGAGTTTTTCACTTGAAAAAACTAAAGTTATACTTGAAAACTTTTTTTACTGGAAACTTAGTTTTTTAGGAATAAACTTAGTTTTACGTTGATGATAAACACAATTTATCACGAAAAAAACTAAGTTTATCAGTAGATAATCATACTTTTCTCCAAGAACATATATTTTTTTTAGATCAAAACAAAGTTTTCAGTCTATAAACTAAGGTTTTCACCCGAAAACTTAGATTACCAATTCCTGAGCATTTGTTTGGTCAAATACGTCTTATTACCTATAGGGTGAGTCAGGAAAAAGACGCCACTTTTCATCTTTAAGAAACATAATGTCTCACCATATACCATCGAAAAGCGCTTTTATTAGCTTGGAATTTTGTTGCACGCTCATCTATCGGGTTAGTTAATATAGAACAAGGCCTACAGCCTTTTAATGTAAGTAGTCGATTTTTGTGCTCTGTCATGGCGGTTAACGGAGCAAATCACTGTCCAAAATGATGATAGGGGTATATTTTTTTTTTTTTTTTTTTTTTTTTTTTTTTTTTTTTTTTTTTTTTCGTTGGGGCCTAAGGGGGGGGGGGGTCCATGGAACCCCTCCTAAGGAAACCACTTTCCCGAGGGAATTTTCAAATGAAACTCATACCACCTTTGAGGGGGCATAAGACAGGGTCACAGGTGCAATATAAATGAGTTCCGGTTTATCGTCTGGAAATAGGGGCAAATCATTGTTTTCGAAATGCGTCAAAATTGCTCAAAAAGTAGTATGTTGTTTCCGCGACCTTGCTTACACAGCATACACATTGCAAATCATTTTGATGTTTATATCTGCTCTAGAAGGACCAGTTTATATATATTAAACACAAACATTACCATTTTGTACATTCTTGTATTTTTTTACGGGGGCAGTCGTATTTGCTATAGGTTTGTACAGCAATGGCGCGCAGTCGTTCGATGATGGAATCGCTTCTTTTCAGCACATAAAGGGTTAATTATTTTTCTGATTATGTAATTAATTTTGTTTCATGCATATGAACATACATAAGCAGAAAAATATTTCTGGCAACAGGGTTTACTCATTTTTATTTTTAAAATCACACTCCCGTTGGTGCCTAAGGGGGGGGGGGGGGTTCCTAGGGACCCAAGCTAATTATCTCATTAACGGGCAAGACATTTTAGTAATTTTTTATGGAAAGAAGGGGCGGGGCATGATAGTTACACAATTACAAAAAATTAGAGTTCGAAAATATTTTTCACGAGTGAGAAATCGCCGAAAAACAAAGTTTGGGTAATATGGACCCCCCCCCCTTAGGCACTTAAGTGTTAATGGTGTAAGGACAATAATAATGGAAAGATTATTTGAAACACTTCTAAAAAGATGTGGCATGCATATTTAGATTTACATTATGTTTCTTAAAGATGCAAGATGAAGGTGGGGTATGTGCAACCAACACACAACACACAGTAACATACACAATCATATTTTTTTTACGCTCACCATATCATTTTAGACTGTTTTAAAGCACTTCATAGTGGGGGTACCCCCACTATGCAAAATACGCCCACAATGTAACTCTGTACTTACAAATGCGCCCACAATGTATGCCTGGAAAGTGATTTTTGAGAGGGTGGCGGGACTTTTTTTGCAAAAAGTGGACCTAATTCCCTAAAACTGGTCCTTTTTTGGACTTTTTGAACATCTATCAGCAAAAAGTGAACTTTCTTGTCAAATTTTCCTCTAGATTTTGGATCTTTTTATGGAAAAACCGCCCCACCCGCGCGTAGGGGCCTGTAATTAATTTGATTTTTGGAAAAAAAATATGTAACCTTGCATCTCAATTCAATCAAATGAGATAAGAGCACGTGAACAGCGCCACCACTTTTTCAACTCAACACGTAAAACTCAGTGCGCGCGGCATCCGAGAACGGGGTACTTCCGAAGGCCCAATTTCTTGACAGTTTCAAATATCTTTATTTTCCGATATTCCAAGTATTGATCATTGTCTACAATATTCATTTTCGTCAATCAACGATATCTCCGTATCATGCCTGGCCAATTTAGAGTCGATCTTATGTTAAATTACCGGAACAGCTCGGAACTACCCACCATTACACAAAACGTGGAGCGATTTAGTGTTGTGCGCCCTTCTAATACACACTTTTTTTTAGTTTTCTTTATTTTCATATAAAGAAAAGAGTCACGTATTATTGAGAATTGAGATTCATCCGATCTGGCAAAATAGCCTTTTGAATATGTGAAGTCACACCAGAAAATGCCTCAAAATGCGCTCTCTTTGGCAAATTGCCGATATGTGGTCTGCTCATGCCAGCAGTGGACATTGTATTTACAGTTTTATGAAAATAATGGTTTCGAAGAGTAAGAAATTGCAAACAGTTTTGTAAAACAAAACATCTGATGCAAATTACAAACTCTAGGAAGCGATTTTATGCTTCTTAAGCTACACCACCACCTCCTATCCCCTTTACAGCATAAAACCCCAAATAAGGATATGCAGCGTCTAAATGCAACCGATAGTCCATTTTCGGTAGGGCCTACTACTCTCCTTAATGTTGGGGGTTATTCTTTTTTGATAAGGTTAGGGTTAGATTTAGGATAATCAGCGTTGGTGATAAGAGTTAGGGTTAGGATTGAGGTTAGGGTTAAAGATAAAGTTAGGGTTACGGGCGGGTTATGGTTAGATGCTTGAGTTAGGGTTAGGGTTGGATTAGGGATAGATTTGTGGCCTACGGTTAGATAGGGTTAGAATTATAGGGTTAGGGTCGGTGCTATGGTTAACATTAGGGCTTGGACTAGCTTTAGGGTTATTAAAATGCTCACGTGGAAAACCACGCGAAAGTTCGTTTAAACAAGACGGGTGTGTGTATGACTCTATTGAGCGATACTTGATACTTGATGGGGATACTCTCCAACGCCCCTGGTGGAGCCAACCGGAGAGGATACGGTCTGCACATGTGCTTGCTTAGTCTTGCTGGTTATGTTTTCCTTGTAGATGGATGGTGATGGCGTTTTTGAATAGTTCTGGATCTGTTATATTGGTGACGTACTCTGGTAGATTGTTCCAATTCCTTATTGTTTGGGGAACAAATGAATATTTATAACAGTCTTTTTGAGTTCTGATGATTGAATAGGATGTGAATGCCGTGATTGTCGCAGAGCTGGCTGCAGAAGGTTTCCTATGGGCAGTGATAGGTGACCGAGTCTTGCTTGTTGAAAAATGCAAAGTCGACGTATGAGCCTTCTTGATTGCTATGATTCCAGTTTGAGTTCAGTTAGAATGTTAGTGGCACTGCCTGGTGTTTTTGTGGTATAATCGTTTATAATGAAACGTGCAGCCCTTCTTTGAACGGCTTCCAATTTGTTTATGTTCTTAATAGTGTAGGGATCCCAGACTGCCGAGGCGTATTCCAGTATTGGGCAGATACCAAAGAACGCCAAATATACGGGGAAACTCGGTATTGGTGTCGAATCGCGTGATTTCGACAGGTTGCTGGTATGTCGAAATCACGTGATTCGGCATAAATTTTGTGCCGAAAAAGCGTGATATCACGCTGTTTCGGCAGACGGATGTCGAAATCACGTGAATTCGGTAGTCACGCATTTTCGGCGTAACATAAGCTAATGTTCAATAAAAATTCCTTTAAAAAGGAAAGGGCGAGTCAAGGGGAAATATCCATGTAAAAGGTATGGGAAGGGATTAGTAAGATGACATTTTGTGGGAGTTTTTGCAAGTTGACTTATTTGATTTTTTTGGACACACTTAGCCGAGGCATACATGAACGTAAATATTTAACACAGAGTGAATTGGGGCTTCATATCCTTCTTACATTTACGATGTTTAAAATGAAAAAATGCAACCAATCAAAGTACAACATACTACTACATGCACCTTCCGGGAAAACAACGCTATACTTACCCACCTCAAGATTGACCACTGCCGACTCACCAGCAGAACTGGAAGAAACAATTCCGGATATTTTGCATGCCGACGGACGTAAAGTATATTACAGGATTAGGCACACGCACCAACGTGATCACTAACATTTTGTTTTAAATATTATAAAGCCCTTTTAAAAAGAATCTTAGGAGCTCTTCCCCAAAGTGTAAAGCTCCCACTTTCAGCAACATTGTCACCCAATGACTTCATATTATTTTCTTAAATTTTACCTCTGTCACCAAAAGACTTTAATTTGTGTATAAACTGTTTTAAATCTTTATTTCTTCACGTTTTCCCTTTGTTTATTGCCTTTTTTTCTCAATTGTTTCTCAATTGTTTGCCTGAAATATAACTTTTTTACAACCACGTGGTAACGTAATACTTTTTTTTTTTTTTTTTTTTTTTTTTTTTTTTTTTTTTTTTTTTTTTTTGTATTTTTACGGCTCCAGTTATTTTACGTTCTGCATGTAGTGAGTCCCAGCTGCCAGTCAAATGCCTGTTTTTTACAAGTTTATTTTTAACAGCGTGGCTGATCCAATCAAAATGCAGCCATTCATGTTTCTTAAAAAAATGTAAGAACCTCATTATTAATGGTTGCTGATCCAATCAAAATCCGACCACTAATGTTTCCTCGAGGCCTCCCTTACATAAAAGCAATTAAATCAATCCAACCTTTGGATAGTGAACGATTTTGAAAACGTTTTTATTCATAACATCAAAACGAAAACATTCTTAAATGGGCATTTCGTGATGCACAGCATAGTCCCCTTGATTTAGCTAAAAGAAATACGAATTGTTATATCATCTGATCCGTTGGCTCAAGTATTACAAAATAAAGCAATATATCATCTTACTAATACATTCACATACCAATAATTCCTCTTGACTCGCCCTTTCCTTTTAAAGGAATTTTTATTTATTATTATTGATATCGCCCACGACTTGCTGCATGTGGTGCCAAACGTTTAAGCACCCGTTCATTCAATGCACTCATAACGATTTAAAGACGCTGTTAACCAGCAAATCACTGTAAAATTTCTCAGGAACCTTCGCTGATATTGCCCTGTATTTCTACTCTTTTGAACATTAATATCTTTTTGTAAATTTACGTTCAGGTTTTCGCATTTAAGTACATATCCATATGACGTAAAATTGCACAACATTTCATAAACTATCACACATGTAGTTTTTAGAGGATATAAACGGCACGAATATTTTCTGCAACACTGCTATTTGAAAAGTAGGTCAAAACCCAAGCGAATAGAGCGGGTAGCCCGTAAGCTACCCTCGCCCAAAAAATGAGATCTGAGATCAAAGGTCACACGCATAGGTAAAAGGTCCCACACGGGGGAAATGCATTAGTACTACTAAAAATGAGATCTGTCTGTCCGACTACGCGTTTTGACCTATGGAGCTGATGTTTGGCATGCAGGTAGAAAACAAAAGCCTGAGGTTTATTATCAGGGTTTCAATGTGACCCAAAATTTGGCAAGAAAACCAAGTAAACAAGAAAGCTTGGTGACCACATAGTTACATCTAAACTTAACTGCAGATCATTTTTGCAACCATAAAACAACTGCCTCACTCTAAATAATTGCAATAAGTAATGAACTTTTCAACCATGTCTAAATGTAATAGTAGAATGTGTGTGATAGTATGTACGACAAGTTCGTATTCTCAGTCATGATCAATCAACATTAGGCCTACTACGCATGTAGCAAAAAATTTAAGAACCTCATTATTAAAGGTGGCTGATCCAATCAAAATCCGGCCATTCATGTTTCCTCTAGGCCTCCCTATACATAAAAGCAATTAAATCAATCCAACTTTTGGATAGTGAAAGATTTTGAAAACGTTTTTATTCATAACATGAAAACATTCTTAAATTGGCATTTCGTGATCCACAGCATAGTCCCCTTGATTTACCTAAAAGAATAGGGATTTTTATATCATCTGACCTGTTGGCTCAAGTATTACAAAATAAAACAATATATCATCTTACTAATACCTTCACATACCAATTACATGGATATTTCCTCTTGACACGCCCTTCCTTTTTAAAAGAATTTTTATTTATTATTATTGATATCGCCCACGACTTGCTGCATGTGGTGCCAAACGTTTACGCATCGTTAATTCATTGCACTCATAACGATTTAAAGACGCTGTTAACCAGCAAATCACTGTAAAATTTCTCAGGAACCTCCGATAATATTGCCCTGTATTTCTACTCTTTTGAAGCATCAATTCTTTTTGTAAATGTACGGTCATGTTTTTTCGCTGGGCCTATATTATTGAGTACCTATCCATATGACGCAAAATATGCACAAAATTTCATAAACTAAATGACCATTAGACTTTTAGAGGTATAAACGGCACGATATTTTCTGCAACACTGCTATTTTGAAAATAGGTTAAAACCCAACGAAATAAGGCGGATAGCCCGCAGGCTCTCCTCGCCCAAAAAGTCTAAAACCTTTTTTTTTTTCGACGAGAATCCTGATTGCGGCTATAGAATCCAGGGGGGGCACTCCCGTCTTGGAGTGACGCGCATGTAAGGCTGCTAAGGACCCATCCTTTTCAAGCATGCGCTGTCACCCAAAAGCTCCAACCCGAATACGCACATATATTTTAAATGTCACCGGGACAAAGACCCAAGCTTTTTTTAATTTACCAAAACTACGCCAGAATCCGTTCCCTATTTGTCGGAAAAATTTTATATTCAAGACCCTTATTTGTGGGATTATCTTTTTGTAAATTTTAAACAGAACCACCATTTTGAGAAAATTTTTCAAATTTGTCAACCGCAACCCCCCTATTTTGCGGCCTTTTGGCTGTCTCTCACCCAAAGACAACCCCTTTTGTCCTCTGTCACCGAATCCCCTGGGTTTGGAAGCGCCATGCACCTTATGCCCATGTCTATGTGATTCCCCTACCCCGGGGCTAGAATCAAGGTTTTTCGAACGAAAAACAATTGTTTCGGCGGCGAGAATTCAAACTGTTTTCAGCAGAAGCAGGGGAGTACCCAGAACTGAGCCTCGGGGGGTGGGGAGGGGGGGGAGACTCAAGAAGTTTCCCGATTTTTCAGACGTTAATTTTTCACCGGCTCGCTGCGATCGCCGGGTGGGGACCATACTTTTTCCAGTCGAGTCAAAAATTTTGAACATTGGGGGGGTGGGGGGGTCCAAAGACCAGTCGCAGGGAAGAGAAACCGTGAACAAGTGCCCTATTGTCCCTTTCTAACATATTGCGATCTTATTTTTTCCATGTATTTCTGATAGGCACGATTGCACGTGATTTTTTGTTCCTTGTCTTCTCTGTACATCTGTTGATGTTAGAGTTGTCTCTCCTTCAGCCTTTTTTTTTATCTTACCATTTTTGGCTCCCCTTCACCGATTTTTGTGGTTGTCCGGGGAGGGCGGGGCACTGGCGACGCCAATGAGATTGAACAGTAAACCAGTAGGTAGAATTCTCGATTTTAAAACATGCATTCTTGATGAATACTTACTTGCTCTATAGCCGAGAATCCGTCGATTGATCCAGAAACTTGGATTTTCCGCGAAAATTCTGTTTTTCGACAATTAACCGGGTTTTCAAAAAAAACTTTCGGTCGATAAAACTGGATTTTCGATGAAAGGTTGGGTATTATCGTCGAGAAGAATCTAGGCTTATCAATCCGAAACACTTTGGTTCTTGTGTGCCTGCTGGCCATATCTCCAGGGAAAGATTAATAATATCCCCCCAAATTTGAGTTCTCGATCCTGAAAAATTGGATTCTCGTCGAGAAACCAGGTTTTTTAATCGGAAAAATCTCGTTTTTCCGTTTCTCGGCGCGAATTAAAGTTTGTCATGAATCCAGGGTTTTTCAATCGAGAATCCAAGTTTTTCAATAATGATTAAAATCGGTTTCATTCTCGATACAAGTCGGAAATACCAATAATCAAAATATTATTTTTTTAGTACCAACACCAATGACTTTCTTAGTGAGAGTCAATCTAATAATTTAAACAAGTTACCAAAGTATCATGGTTTAATTTCGTCAAAAAGCTCTTCCAGGTAATCCCCCGCTATTTAGCTCGAAAGTCATAGCCCGGGACACGACCCAAGCAATGGAGTGTCTAGTCAGAGCAACCTTGGCACTACCCGCTATTAACACAGTGTACTTACCCAGACTACCCCTGCGAAAAAATCGCCCGAGGGGAACAACCATCACTAATTTCTTTTTTGCAGCAACGTTTATTTTCACTACAACGTTAACATACGTGATTTTAAACAAAATCGCACTCTAGAAAGCGCAACTTTCAGATACTTCTTTAAAGCAGTAATAGCTGATCTCGTACAACTCAAAATCAAGTAAACAAACCAAACTGCCATTTAAATAAAAAAGCAAAACACATTTACAAAAAACACCGTTTTTAACCAAAACAAAACTTCAAGCTAAAGAATTACACCGACATTTCTAGGGGGGCAAAACACCAGCACGACAGTATTTGAACCAGTACCCATTTCACCGCCGGAAATCGTCGACATTTACGGACATCCGCGAACAAAAAAAAAACACGGCCCCAAAATGGCCCGAGTAAAATAATATACTGTCCGCTACGCGACCGATAACAAGAAAGTGAAACAAGATGTATGTAATGTATGTGTTATGTGTGTGTGGGGTGGTGTGTTGTGTGTGTATAATGTATGTATATTAGTGCCCGATATGTAGCATATGTAATTATGTACTTATGCATCATGTGTGTATGTGTAGGAAAAATGTTTTAAAAATGTATTAAAATATTCACGTAAAAAGGACATTTTCTTATTAGGCCTAAGATAGCAGTATCCCATCCAAACACACTTGAATAAAGGTAAAAAAAAACGTAATTTTATTTTGGCTTTTGATGATAGCCTACTCATTTTAAACACGTAGATGAAAGAAGGAACACAGTAAATATGTTATACCTTAGATTTATTTTAAGTCTAAGGTGACGGGAATTAGTAACAAACCTTTTGGGATTTAAAAACAATTCCTTTAGATGCAAAATTTAAATCTTTAAATGATTTTATAAACAGTTTTTAATCATTTAAAAGGTTAGTTTCAAATCAAAAGGACTTAGTTTAAGTAAGCCTTTTCACGGATTTAAATTTTTAAGTCCAAAAAGGTTTGTCACCCAATTCCAGTTCGTTAGACTGACAAATTAAGTCTAAGGAATTAAGAGAGGGGAACCTATATGGGATTCTATGCGTTAGGTCAGGGACAAGTAAGATATATATTGCTATGCGCTCGTATAGAACAGTGCCCCCATATGGGCAAACTGATTTTAATAATTTTCACGCACAATTTCATAAGATGGCGCATACGGCGCTGTCCGGTAAGTACGTTAATCCTGTTTCTAAAATGTAAAAAAAAAGTTGGCGTAAATAAAACCCGCGTTGGAAAAATTCTGCAAGACTGGAATAAACGAAAGGCATTGTGGGAAAAAAAGGATGCGGCCCGAAGCGATTGCGTGTTAACTTTTCCGTTGTGTGCGAGCACTGAAGTAACCGACAAAAACGTTCAATTTTCTCGCTAGGTTATATAGGTTCAGACCCAATTACGATACATATTCAAAACTAAAACATAGTAACGACCCTCTGATGCAAAAACTTCCATAAACTGTAAAAATGTTCAGGGCCTAATTTACCAGACTTTACCTTTTAAATTACGGTAAACCCCAATTATTCAATAATCTTTACGCTTTATTACCTGATACTAGAACATAAAATTACAATTTGGAAGCCAGAAAAATGTAAATAAAACAGTGGCCCTAAAAAATAATACTACATATTTTAAAAAGGTAGTGTTTATACGCTGACCGTAACAGACCGTATTCTATTTTCCGTAATATAAGTTCTTTTGTAACTTACTTGTTTTTAATGGAAATACAAACTATGAAAATCGTTTTCCCTATAAATGTATTGAAATAACGTCGTAATTAGCGTCATTTAAAAAAATAAAAAAAATATTATTTCCCATCATTTTGAAAAAATAGTTTAAAAACTCTTTCCTCCTTTTGTATTATATTTATTATTTATTTATTTATTACGCTGATCACTGTACAGTCATCAATATAAAATAGAACAACATATATAAGAATAGATATTGAGTTTAATTTGAAAAAGGAGCACACACAACACACACACACACACCAAACACACACATGAGAGATATATATATATATATTATAGATATATATATAGATTATATATATAGATATAAAATTAAAAAAATTAAAAAAATTAAAAAAATTAAAAAAATTAATATATATAATATATATATAGATATATATATATATATATATAGATATATAAGTATATATGTGTTGTGTGTGTGGGTGTGGTGTATATATATACTCAATCTGCAGACAGGTGACCGTTTCGAATTTGTGTTCTCACTAGCGGTTGCCGCGCTTCGCGCGGGGCAACCGATAGCTGATTTGAATGGGAGCGGTCACTAAACGGGATGATCACTCTTCACATAACGCAATAAACTTCAGGACAATATTTCTCCAAGCCTTCTCCCTTATTTGCCTTTTGTATTCCTCAAAGGTGTTATTAGGTCAAGAGCTGTCAAGATTTTGGCCCCCTATGTCAACATGAGCCTATGAAGCCCGTCCACCGAGTGAACAGTTGCTACAAGTTGTGCATGCACGCACTCCCAAAGACCACTCAGTGGCGGTCCTCTTGGGAAGAAAGAAAGTTGAGGGGAGTTAAAGGGTAAAAATTGTGACTTGTCACATTTTGATGGTGACATCTGAAAAATGAGTCGTTTTGGGGCGCTTACCCTCCGATCGCGGATGAATTCTTCCCGGGATCGGGCTCTGACTTCCCCTTGAACGCGAGGCATGTTGCATTGCCCCTCAGAAAAAGCATGCTCTATACACTACGGCCACTGGACCATGTGTCCTGCAGGGGTACCTTCTCTAAGGGCGCCGAGAGGACCAGCATCCATAGATGGATACTACACTCCTCCCTTACTAAACATGTTGAAGGGGGGGGATCATTAGATGATGACGGTATGTTAGGCGTGTGAACACAGTTTCAAAACCAATGATCCTATATTTTTAAAATTTACTGTCGCTATCCAAAGATTCCCATTTTTCGACAATTGAAATTTTTCACCCAAAGACCTTTACCTATTTTAGAAATGTTGACAAAATGTCACTCAAAGACCCCCTTATTTTAACATTTAGCAAATTTATGGTCAATTTGGCTGCCTTTCACCAAGAACCCTGCTTGACACATTCCTATCACCCCGAATCGCCCCTACAGCTTTGAAAACCACCAGCCCGAAATCCATGCATATCACTTTCATACGGTGTTCCCGATCGGAGGTGAAAATCAATTTTAAGTGCGCCTCGTGCAAAATACAAACAAAATAGTTATTTGAAAGATATTTCAAACTGAAATTATAACCAAATTACAGTATTGTGCAAATTCTTGTTCCTCCGGGCAAGAGCTTTAGAGGCTTGAGATTGTGACGGCTATTCTTATATACCTTTGCTCCTGGTGCCATGATGTATCGGTTTCTCTGGCAGTGCCGGCGCCAGACTTATTTTTTCTTTTAGTGAAATTTCGGAGGGGGGGGGGGGGGGCGGTGGGGAACGAAGGTGAAAAATTTTAGGCAGGGCCGTACGACAGGATTTTTTAGGGGGGTGCGGGTCTTCGAAAAAGTGGACCTTTGGGGGGAATGGAACATAAACCCCCCCTTAAAAATGGACAATTTTTGGACGTTTTGACATTCATCCCAAAAAGTGATTTTTTCGTCATATTTCTCTAATTTGGACCTTCTTATAAAAAACACATAGGCAAAAAGTGGAACCTTTTTTCCCCTCACCCCCCACCACCCCCCGGCGTTACGGGCCTGATTTTAGGAGAAAACAATCTCAAAATTGGCAGATATTTGAACCAATTTTGCCAAAATGTTTGGATTTTTTTTGGGCCGCAAATCGCTGTTGGTAGCAACATCTCAAGATAGGCTCGCCACTGCATGGACAAATTGTTTAAATAGGTTAGGTTTATTCATATCGAGAGAACGGATTTAATAAGAAGATGTTTGGGGTTGACCATGTTATATAGGACAAAGATGAACATATCATTCAAACATATTGCGCACGATGCCACTGGACTGAAACACCTTTTAAGTGAACGGGACCTTTTGAATGGACCCTAAAAGTTTACTCTGCACAAAGAAATTATTTACAACATCAATTAGATATTTAATTGAAAAGCGCGCCAACTGCTTAATATAATTAACTTTGGTGGGGTCACCTGTATATAGCGCATACAAACGCACAGGAAAGAAAGCTTGCCCCTGAGTCAAATTATCCAATACATTTCATTCCCATTTTGCTCATAATAACGTTCATAGACACTTAGTACAATTTTGTGTTGCAATAGATCAAGTCAATATTAGCGGGAAATGGTCAGTGGTTAGTTCTGAACATGTCTATAATAACTGAAATTGCTGATATGCACAATGCAAAACCACACTTCTTCAAAACATTTCCCATCCATTACATCGTTACATTATACCGTTTTGATAGTTTCGATCGATAGTGTTTTACAATTCAATTCACATGGGACTATCGCAACCTCGTTTCACGGCGCATCGGATTTCCATGCTGATATGTACATGCACGACCCCGTGCAGTAATTGTTTGGGAATAGATCACACGAATGCATTATAATGGTGCAGGGTGTGGTGGACCGTCGATATGGCACGACGCGTCCTCGTTTGTGGTGGTTTGAGGATTCTTTTGCGTGTGTATGGCAATGGAGTAGCGGGGCCCGGCGGCCCAACCTATTTGACTCCTTTATAAATATGTGAGTGTCCGGTAAAAGTGTGTCGTGCTATGTCTGTCTTACGATGAACCTAGTTTTAAATTGCGCTGTTTAAAGAGTTGTTAAACAGTGCAAGTCTTCATAACATTAACATTCATTAGACCTACTTCACTTACAGTCATAAGTCATGCAAGGACTGTAATTGAGTTAAGTATTTAATCGGACCAAAATAATTCCCCTTTTTACTCGATTTGGCCCCTTTTTCTGAGCCGCCACGTGGTATAGGTCTGGAAAGCTAGACATTATCAAAATTCTTCTGACAAAAAAAATCATGTGAGTGTACATCATCATCCGGAATGGCCTTCACACACTGACTGTACAACAATTTTTTAGGCCCTAAAATGTTATTGTGATGTTATGATCATTCGTCACGACAGCCTTTCTTGCGCATATAGTACAACACATTTTTCCAGGGACGGGCTGTCCGACGTCAGTTAATGACAGTTCCATGAAAAATGGTTTTAACGCCCGGACCAACAGCCTAAATAATGCCGGGGGTTCTCAATTATTTTAGATGAATTGAAGGGGCCCAGAGAATGCTGAACAATCTGAACGTTCCCTACTTGAGGGCCATACACCTGAATTTCTTAATGTTTCTTTTATTTTTTGAGCAAGTTGAGGCCAAAAATCAATGGTTGCCGTGGCGAACCGAATTTGGCACATGGTTCGCCTATTGAGACCATGAATTAATGACTGAACGAAAGTCTCAATATTGCATTTAATATATGATTAACTATTATGATGAAAATTTAAGCCAAATTTTCCAATTTGCGTTAAAAGGTCAAATTTGAAGAGAGAAAAATGGAAACATTTTCACGTTTTAAATCTATGCATGGTATGGCTATGCATGGTCCCTTTTCGGCAAAAATCACTAATAGATTGGGCCCTACTTCCAGATTCTCGGAGGCACGTACTACGCGTCCGTCCCTACCCAAAACAAAACTTGAGGACTCACCCCAGGCATATCATCTTTGTCATATACCTTTCATTTTTAATTGTTATCAATTGAAAATTTAAGGTTATTATTCATAATCTATAGTATAGTAGTTTGCTTATTTCCCAAATTTGCAGCCAAAACTGTAGTTTTCTAATTATCTACATTATTTTGCTGTAAATGGCTGTAATTACAGTGTGTGTGTGAGTAACCACATTATGAGAATGTGCAATTTATACACATGCCATGTACACCGCATATTTCACGTTGAAATGTCACCCTTGTAAAAAAACAATAGAGTAACAATGGTTGCAGCCCTGTTGCAAGAACCTTGAAATAAAATGACTGAAAAAATAAAAACATAAGATTTTTTTTTCCTGATGGTGTTTTTCTGTTGGTCGTCTTTATTGGCAGAACCTTTGGAGTAAAATATGACCAAAATGAAACTCAGCCGCCTTTACACAATACATGAACCGGTAAGACAATAGGATTACGTACACTCAATCATGTGTGACAGTTTGAAACCCCCCCCCCCGCCCCCCCCCCCCCCGCCGGTTTTGAAAACATTCTGGTCAGCCTTCATGACGATCGTTTAATAAGCTCACTAGTACTTTGTTTGTGACATCGTGTTTGATTTATGCAGGACTTCATGCCTCATATTGACACAAAGAAAGTGAATTTGCATAACACAGTTAAGCGACGAAGCACCACAATGTTTGCGTAGTAATTAGTTGGACACCAGGACCCATGGAAATGTACTGATTAGTCCCCCACGCGATCGGCCTGCACGCGATAAATGTCTTGACTGAAAAAAAGAGGTCACGAATTTTTGCAGCAATTCATTCATTGCATCATTAGGAAAATCTTCAAATGAATAAAATACGTAACTAAATCAATCTTGACTGTTTTGCAGTAGGACGGCCTTCTTTGTTCTCTTTCATCACCAATAATTAAATAATTTACATGAAAATCGCACAAAGGTCAAAACTCACTGGAGCAATGTCATTATTATGCCCACGAAAATGATAATAACTACGTACCCGCGACGAAGGTACCTAATTTTTAAGTTAAATTTACCGTATTTACTCTATGTAACCCACCGGAATTCAATACGATTAACTCTGTTTACAAAAACACGTTTTTTGCAATTTCATTGAAATTTATCATCTATCAGCAGTGTGAAAATGTTGAATACATAACCCCCGAGCAATCGCAAGTAACGATGGGAGGGGATCACCTGAATCAGATGGTACACATTTAACATGGCGGTCAACTGGGCGACATCCTGGGTACATGGCAGCCTCCAGGGGAAAACAACATGGCGAAGTTCGATCTTTATAGTATAGATCAGTGCAGCACAGCGCTAAATGCATCAAACTGAAAGTGAATCAATGACCAGTTAAGCCACTGACCCATCCCCTCACGCCGCACATTGTTTATTAATACTAGAGTGCTCAAAATCAATGAGTGAGCTATGCCAAAATGCTATAGTATTACGTCTTGATAAAAACATCAAGGCTACATAAACCATGTACAGTTTAGAAGCAAAAAAGAGTGCTCAACTAAAATGCTGCAACCTATTAGAGCAACAGCATTAAAGTAGCGTATATACTCATGTATAATATATATATATATATATATAAGATAGATAGATAGAAGAGAGAGAGAAATTGGAACGGAGACAAAACGTATCAGTTATGTATCCCGCTATATGCCAGAGCTTTTCGCCCACAGGGTTTCAACCAGGCAACTACATCAAATAAAAATAATCGACAAAATGCACCAATGAATATATAGCAATGACCCCAAATGGTAATTTACAAACTGCGTGATCCATTCTGTATAATGAGGAATAATATAAGAAACACTATATACCTATATATTCCGGAATATATTGTAAGCCGAGTTTGGAACTAAATTGTCCAACTCTTTCTTTCTGGTGAGTTTTTACGCTTTTCATCATAATTATTATTTGTTCACATAATTCATTTAATATGTTAACAATGAGCCTATGTAAAAATCATTACTTGAGTATTCGGTGGCCCGTGTTCATGGCGACGGAAACCAGACATTGACGCAAGTCTGCAAATTATGCACCAATGTGCCCAATCCTAACCCTAAGAGAGTGTCATAGAAGGCGCGCGCTGTAAAACTGTCGCGTAAAATTTGTCCCCTCCGTAAAAAATTGTAATATTCCGCATTTTGTCCTTAAAATACGGAATTTGTTCAGTAAAAAATAAATAGTCATGCTAATTAGTATGATTACAACCATCGTTACCAACCCACCAAAGACCTACACCAAAGATAGGACAAATCATCTGGATGCATTTTACGAACGAAAATAAACTTGTCTGGGAAATTTTTGCTGCAGGACACTTCCGCGCAAATTTTCAGACACTTGTTTTTGTTTCCGTTAAAGAAAAGAATTTGTAACGAGAGTTCGATTGATGTACATGGTTGTGGGTGAAATAAGAACATGTATCACGTATAGGATATGGGTGAAGTTGGTTATAATCACACTAATTAGCATAAACTATAAAGTTTTACGGATCAAATTCCGTATTTTAAGGAAAGAAAATACGATATTTCAATGTTGAATTCATTCACGATTAACTCCATAATTTTATGGACATTGTGTATCAGCAAGTGAGTCACTTTCATAACTCTAATGGTCCTTAATTTGAAACTGAAAGCTCAGCAAACCCTCACCTTGGGTCTTGACAATGGCAGCTGGAGGTCGGAACGACCAGCCTGGGCAAATAGCAATAACAAAAGTTAAAGTAGCGAATGTAAATTATGAAACAAACAGTAAGAATCAGAAGTGACACAAAAAGATATCTTGAAAATACTAAAACAAAGAATGACTGAACATGTAATTGTCCGTGAACTGTTACTCACTAATAGTGTTCAGTGAGCGATTCGGCTTTCACGACAAGTAATGCTGAGTGCATTCATCATCGATCCAAAACCAACCTTTTCGCTCTGTAAGGTTTTCGGGATGTATTACTTGTCAAATACAAGAATAAGAGTTATATCATTATTCACATACAATTGGCTCACATGGCATTGAGAAGATCAACGGCAACTGGACATTTAAGCAAAGTAGATTTTTTTCCACAATTAGTATTCTTTGAGAAAAAAAGAACTCAATGACTAATGATGAAACTGTCCCGGGTTTTGCGATCATAGGACAAAGCGACATGCTGTGCAGTAATGGTGGACAACCATCCGGGAAGGGATCTAGTTTCCAGTCACTGGGAAACAAAAACCAAGGGTCGCCATTATCTTTAGACACTGTACATTATCATTGCACGGCCTCTGGTTTCAGAACGGGCCATTGCAGAAGAATGAACTAATAATAAAACCAGTATTTTCCTTCCTCCTCATTGTACAACACAAAAGCAAGTTACCTGAAATTTTCCATGATACGACAGAATCTCACATACCTTCTTTCCATATCCTGCAGTTTCATGCCTTTTTTTTTGAAAAAAGCAACACATAACGATTTTGGACGAATCTTGGGGACAAGCCGAATCACATTTTTGTCTCAAGTCACACCGGATGAGCACTAACAAGGTTAAGGTCACACCCTGGTCATACCAGGGCATACACGTGAAAACTTCGAGTATGTTTGGGTATTGTTGATGTGTTTGAACGCGACTTCAAACGTTTTCGCTGGGGTGTCGGGCCAGGACATTGTGAACGCACGGTATATCAGGGCCATTCGTTTTATATGAGAGAAATCAAGATTTTTTGGTGCTAGTTTGGAGCACACAGCAGTCGTACATGATATCTTTTCTGAATGGACTAAAGGGAGGGTAGATTTTTTTTTTAAAACTAAGAACCTATTTGGGGCGACTCCAATTTTAAAACCAGTTGTGTTTTGCATCATGTCATAATGCCATGGCCAGGTAGCTAGATCTATCCACGGGCGTAGTGAATTTTGAAAGGAATCTAAATGTCCACTGAAGATGAAAATGAAATTAACTTTATCAAAGCAATTTTAACAGGTTAGGTTTACTGTTAGTTGAAGTTTCCAAAAAAAAATATTAAAACATTCGATTCCATCAATTTACAGCTACTTTTTGCTTTTTAAAAAAAAAAACAAAGTGGTAGAATATAGAGCTTTGGCATAAAAAGTAGGGTCGCTTCTGGAACTGAAATGGTCATAAAATGAGGGCCTTAGAGGCCCGGCACCATACCCATACTTCATCCGATGGGAGAACCCCCCCCCCCCCAGAGCTGAGAAGGATCCAAATTTGTACCCTCAGAAAATTCTTTCTGTTCCTTACCCCACCCCACCCCCATTTGTATAGGTCTTCTGGTTAATGGTTATGCCACTGTGTTTTATACTTGAGATCAGGCACTGCAAGTTTGAGTTATTTTATTAGTAAAAATATGTGCGAAAATCACAAATACTTGCGCATAATGACGATGCCCATTTATTTTCGTAAACGGCGGGGTTAAAAGATTACACGTTAAATAATAATACGAACGCCATCACGTTCAACCACTCCAAACAAGACCAAAGGAGCGCGTTCCTTTTTTGAGTTCGATACGCCCGTGGGATAGCACTAGCTACCTGACAATCAAAGGGTCTAAATTGGTGTCACCATCTGCGTGAAAACTCTCTCGAGTAATTTCGGAAGGCCCTTATTTTTACATAATTTATTCCGCCCTGGAAGGGACATATCAAAAAATCGAAGGGTAAGGTTATGGACGAAGTATCTAGAGCACACAAGCTGGGCAGTGTATTTGGGACATTAGAGTTTTTTAGGTAGTGTACAGCAGTATGAAATGCGTTGTGCACTTCGCAAATTTCGAATTCAGGTTATTTGTACATTTCCCGTTTACCAGCGGTACAAAACCAAAGGTCAGTAGATGATAAAGAGTAGTGTTAAAAGATAATGTTGACCTCTGGTTTGGTTACAGAACTAGGAAGGGATCTGGACTCAGTTCCAGTCCCTATATTATAGAGACTGGGAAAAGCCCATAGACGTCTGTGGCGGGAAATGACTTTGGAAAGAAAAAAACTCCAAAAAATTATCAAGTTGGGATGCTGATTTCATCCGTAATGTATTTGTACTTATAGAGCTACTCGATTTGAAAACAAAATCAGAATCGAATGCAGTTAAAGGCTCAAAAAATGCAGCGAAACATCCAAAATGTTGCAGAATTCTGCACCTTTGGAGGGTAACAAATTCGCACCGGGAGAGAAATCACTTCATTTTTCCCGATCAAAAACACAAAAAGTTAACAGTTTTTAAAGGCTACATTAGCAAGAGAAACAACTCAACATCCTGTGAATAGTGTGTTTTAATTAAAAATTTTAAATAAAACTGTACAATTTTACCTTTGCTAAAATTTTAGAATGTTCTCACCAAATTCCCCTTAGCCGTTACGAACCGTGAATTGGTTTAATTGGGGGGATATTTTTCAATACCTATTTCAAATTCAAACACTACTATCCTTCTTGAATTTGAGTTATGCGTATTAATTTTAACTAGGCCGGTTCCCGGGTTTCGCGATCAACTGGGTTTCGCGATCACCTGGATTTCGCGATCTCGTGGGGGTTCGCGATCACCTGGGTTTGTGATCCACCTGGGTTTCGCGATCACCTGGCAGGAATGTCCCCCAGGTTTCAAGGTGCCTTTGACCTGGAATGACTCGGCATGACCTTTACAATTTTGGCCCACCAGTTTCGTCTGGATCACCAAAGGTTACCCCAATTTTTTTTTTTTGGACCTCAGTTGACTTGAATGACCCCTGATTGAACCTTGTGACCTTTTTAAGATTGCTGGCATCAACAGCCAACCCCCACCCTCCAAGTTGCATGTCCATAACACCAAACATTTACTCCATTTGACCCTCATTTGACCTTGTTGAATGACCCCTGTGACCTTTAACCACTAAAACCAATACAACCTCTGTTCTTCGGACGGTCAGAGGCACTCACCACCAAGTTCAGGAAACGTACGACCTCGGTCTCCGAGAAAGAACCAACGTTGAACCTCATTTGACCTTGAAGGACCATGATGACCTTGTCGTGCCATTCACAATTTTCGGCCCATTAACAATCGACCCCGCCCTCTAAGTTTCATGTCTATACAACAACGTTTACCCATTTGACCTCATTGAACCTTGATGACCTGAGACCCTCTTAATCACTAACCACTACAACCTCTGTCTTCGGACGTCAAGAGGCACTCACCGACCAAGTTTCAGGAAAGTGCGAACCCTCGGTCTGCCGAGAAATAAACGTTTACCTCATTTGACCTTGAATGACCCCTGATGACCTTGTGGACCTTCAAAATTTTCGGCATCAAAAATCGACCCACCATCCAAGTTTCATGTCCATACACCAATGTGTACCACATTTGACCTTTTTTGACCTGGAATGACCTCCGATGAAAATTTGATCACTAACCAATACAAACATGCGGGTCTGCGTTCGGTCAAGGGGCCAACCCGTCCACCAAGTTTTCAGACCGTGCGGCCCCTCGGTTCCTCCGGAAAATAGAACGCGGTCAAGACACACAGACAGACAGATAGACGACAGACAACCACCGTATTAATATATAGATGTTCCTTTCACTAGTATTATAGGTTTGAGGACACGCTATAACTTGTTACAAGTTAGCCTATGTATGTACAATTTAAGTACGACGTGGCTTATTTTTCATCGAATGTGATTGTTCCGTGTTTATTACTACTATGAAGTTAATTATTTTTGATATACTATAAAGACACAATCAGGTGATCTACCCAAAGAGGTCAAATTTTTTGAATGGCAGTAAAGCTGATAGATAAAACTGTAGAGTTTTTATAAGTTATTCACAGAAAATGCAGATAACAGCATAATTACGTGTGTGGTACGGACAGTAATGACTAAAATATCCGATTTTGTCCTTATTAGGTTGCTTTTGGTCTATACAACTTGTAGGGTATGTTAGGATACCTATACTTATTACAACCATGCAGGAATCTAATTTTTCATTTTTTTTTGATTTTCCGATATAGAAAATCACTGATATAGTGCATTTTGAATGCACTCTTTTTAAATACTAAGTACATGCATACATACATACATACATACATACATACATAAATTGAATTGAATTGAATACTATATTTAAAAATCAGTGCCAACATGTTTTTGACATTTTATTCGGGCAAAACAACATATTCGTGTCCCAGTTATGCCCGACAATAATATCTGTGACCACATGCCAGATAGTCTTTCGATGCTAAAGTGTCTTTTTAAAAGTTATTTGAAACATTTTTAAAACGTTTTACCTGTTCGAGTTATATGTATGATTGAGATGTTGAAAAACCCCGCGTTAGGCCACGAAAACTCAAAGTAATGATTTTTCTATAGACCTACGTTATTAATTTTGATTAAAATGTATACTTTGTAATAGTATACTTTTTCTTGAAATTTACATTTATATTGATAAAATCGTATTTATGCGTAGTTTGAAAAAAAATATGGCGAGAAATATATATGACCCAAAGTTCTTAAAATATTTTGTCTTCAGACAGATTATTTTGATAGCCTATTCGAAATATCTTGTTAGAAAGTCACGTGATGTGATTTTTCAATTCCAATAGGCCTATATCCTAAAACGGTCGTTAAAAAACCTTTATTTAGGAAAATGTGTTTTGCTGTTGTCTGTTTTTTCCATAATCTCGATAGCGCCATCTTATGAAATTTTTGTGCTGTAAAATTAATAATAATAAAAAAAGTTGCCATATGGGGGCGCCGTTCCATACAGAGCGCTAAGAAAGAACGTTTACAAACTAACTCTTACAAATTAAGTGTTACAATATGTGTTCATTTCTTTAACATAAGTGTTCAAATATGACCAAGGTTAGGAATCATGTAAATTTAAGTTTTTTGACTTTCGTGTGTTTGGACGGGATGATACTGCTATAGTAAGAAAATACTGGTAATATGCATGTATATATGTATTGCTTATGCAATAAATACAATTTTGTGCGCACTCTTGCACGCCAATACATACACAACATGATTGACCTCCCATTCAATAGTTATCCCAATAATGATTGGGGTGAGAAAATGCTCCTTTACATCTTCCTTTGTTCTCATATGTCAATAATAACACAGGAACTTGGAAACATTGTGCACAATTTCCAATTTCTAAAAAAAAAAAAAAAAAAAAGCCTGTATTATAATTTTACATAAAACCGACTTTTTGGGAATTTATGTAAAGTGGGATTCTTTGAAACCAGCAAAAGGTAAACTTTGAGCATGTCGCTTTATAATGCGGAACGTTTCAAGTACATCCATTCTCATGAAAACTATAGAGGGCGCCCTTCATTCCTTATCCGGCGATGTCCTTTAAGTTTTTTGACTTTCGTGTGTTTGGACGGGATGATACTGCTATAGTAAGAAAATACTGGTAATATGCATGTATATATGTATTGCTTATGCAATAAATACAATTTTGTGTGCACTCCTGCACGCCAATACATACACAACATGATTGACCTCCCATTCAATAGTTATCCCAATATTGATTGGGGTGAGAAAATGCTCCTTTACATCTTCCTTTGTTCTCATATGTCAATAATAACACAGGAACTTGGAAACATTGTGCACAATTTCCAATTTCTCTTGATTTTCATGATATTAAGCATTCAAAAATTGTTCTAAGGGTGCATTTGGATTGTGGTATCATGTCTATGTGATTCTAGGTAAGTCGGGCTAATATTTATTGTATTTAGGAAGACTGAGGTATGTGAACAATTGACATTGGTGTCCACACCTGCTCATGTAGGAGACTGTGTAACAGTTGTTTTCAATACACCTTCCCTTGTGTTGGTTGGGACAATACATACATACATACATACATACATACTACATACATACCTACATACATACTACATACATACATAATACATACATACACTACATACATACATCCTACATACCATACATACATACATACATACATACCATACATACATACATACATATAACAATACATACATACTAATAGCATACATACATACATACATACATCCATACATACATACATACATAAACTCACTACATACGCAGTCATCGACAATAAATGCTTATAAAAATATGCTAGATATTGCTCAGAAGGCGAATATTCTCAGCAATTACGTGTAAAGTAATTTTAGGTTTTTGTTTTGCAACTTCATGATAATGACTAAGTTCCTCATATCGATAGTTTTAATGTTTAACTTTTATTGATTTCTTGAAACTCCATATATGTTTGCTCAATTGACAGTTCTCTTATGAATGATTCAACTAAATTGGGATATGCATACATTTATTTCAGTATTTACTTATGTTGACCAACTCTTATAGGAGCCTTTCTTAAAACAGAAACTATAATTATTTGGTGTGATGTGTTTGTCCGTTGAAAATCACTTGTTTTATAAAAAGGTAAAAATCGGCCGTGCCATCTTGATGGCAAGTTTTGAGAGTATATAGCGCCATCACTAGTTTAGTTATGCAAGTGCTGGGTTTTCATTAATTTTTCACTCAGTGAACACATGTATTTTATTTATTTGGTTTGTTTTGTTGCGATTTATCACAGCCTCTAACCTATCCACTTCCATCTAGTAAGGGCCATTGGACATTTTAATTTAGAAAATCGTTTTTCACATCACATTAAATACCACTTTTCTTTTTTCATTTTTATTCCCTTAACTTGGCTGGTGGGAAGGAAAAACACATACGACCTCCAGCCCACTCTCTCAACAAACATCTAGTCATAGATGCTCAGTATCGATCTACAATGAGAATATAAAACAAAAAAATCTTATGTGTATTTTCTTGCGTTTCATTACACCTAAGCCTATATTGGAA